>RPOG01002202.1:0-103068 GCA_008086565.1 Thalassoma bifasciatum | reverse complement strand
GCCACGCCCTTCACCGTGGGCGATAACCACACCTACAACGGCTACTGGAACAGCCCTTTAGATCCCACTAAGAACTACCTCATCTACTTCCAGGCCACCAGCAACTTCAGAGGGGTGAGGATTATTCAGCCTTTTTGTTTCTCACACATCTCACATGCTGCTTTACTGTTTCAGCAACCTTGAGAGTCAATTTAGATTTGTGTCAAACAACTCAGGATGCAGGAGGCAGCATGTTTGAGGAGGGTGGGGGCAGCTCTCAGCATAAACAAGGCTTTATTTGTTTCCAATGGCTCGATGTGTGTAATGCATTTTCAGCGTGGCTCCTGGTTCGATTGTTTCCTTCTGCTGAATCGAAGTAGATAATGTTGCATCGTTTCTCATTGAGAATCCCACTCAAACATTACACGGAGCAAAGTGGCACATCAATTTGAACAGATTCAGGGAAGAGAAGGGAAAAGAAACGTCCTCAGATTCCCTAATGTTGAATTTCTGTAAAAACATTCAGAAGCACACACTGCTTCTTCTCCATCTTCAAGTGATCTGAAAAGCATGAATAAGGAGCGTCACTGCGGCCAGGCTGTTCGGAAGCAGTGGGAGGAAAGGCTGTTGAAATCATTAGGTCCATATGGTGCTAATGTGGGCCTGCCTGGCCACAGATATCAGTGTCAGACTCCTCAGAAGATGCAGCCAGACTCCTCTGGGTGCAGGGAGATGGAGATCACAGTCAGTCTGTGGTCTGTGTCAAAACAGACACATTTCTGCACCAGACTCACACACTGGATGGAGAGGAGAGGGGAGGAGAGGAGAGGATGTATCCCGTGGTTAAAAAAAAAGGAGAATGCAGAATTGGACCTTGATTTATTCTCAGGGATAATAATAAAAACACATTTTATTTAAGGCACCTTTCAAGGCACCCAAGGACGCTGTAGTTAAAAACACTTCAGCAATAGTTTTAAAAGTGTTTTAAATAAATTAATTTGAAAAAATGATATGGATGACACTCAGAGTGAGTAGGCTAAGTGGAATCAATGGGTTTTGAGGTGGAATTTGAAAATAGTCAATGGATGGATGTCAGGTGGGAGGGAGCTCCAGAGACAGGGGCAGAGCGACTGAAGGCTCTGGACTCTGCGGTGGTCAAGGGGCCGAGGGCAGTCGCCTCCCCTTGTAGTGTAATTGTTAGAAAAACATGTGCATAAGTGCCCTCTTAGGTGGACGAAACATACTGTACTGCCCTTTTACCCAACCAAAATGTGATACATTCCCGTCTTTGGTGGCTAACTTGAGCGTTGTATGTCCTTTTTTTTTTTTCTTTCAGCCCCTGCCCCCCTGCAACAAGACTGCACATATCACTGTTAAAGCTGGGTGTACACACAACCCTAACAAATCTTAAAAAGTCTTAAATTCATTTATCTAAAATCAAGGCTTCTAATGTTTTCGATAAGGCCACACTAGCCACTCAAACCCCGCAGCGCTGTTCCCCCGCTGGCCAGTATGAGCTGCGGTCACACTACCCCAATATGAACCAGACTTAAGCATGATTGCCGACACGTATGGCCCACCTACGTCATCATGAATAATCTGATTACCTGATTGGCGGTCTCATCAGAGTCAGCAGAATGGGGAACACTGAGATCATTGTTACAACTTTAATATCTTTTTGGCTCATGATAAGTTGTTTTGGCCCTACACAGCCCTCTAAAATCCCCGCAATTGATTACAATGATTGTTGAGCGGAGCGGTCACAGAGGTCATACCTCATGGATTAGTATCATTCACCTCTCTGAAGCGTGCTGAAGCAGAAAAGTGAAGAAGAAGTATAAGTGAGAAGTGAATTGTGCCTTAGTACGAATTATTTACAGTCACACTGTAAATGTACCAAATGAACTTGACTACAGGGTTAAAATGTGCTTTAGCATGGCACAATTGGCCAGTGTGACCACGTCCTAAAATTCTTTAAAAATGTTATGCGCTGGTCTTGAGGCAGGAACAGTTAATGTTCTATATTTTGCTCTTTTTCTTGCAGGAGATGTAGATAGGCTACTCTGTTGCTAGCTGCTTATATACATTATCTGCATACTAGCTTGTCATTGAGTGACACACATGCTACACTTGGGTTGTGATGCAGCAGGATTTCCCAACCATTCCCTATATTATTGGGTTTTTGGTCTTACATTCATTCAAGGCAGCATTAAAAAGGTTTTAAAAAGACTTAAATCTGATTTGCTGAAACCTGCAGATACCCTCTAAAGGATGTAGTAAGACATGCTTTTGGATGTAGCTGCTTGTAAGAACAACAAGAGCACAACTACCCACCATCCAGCTGCAACAATGTTCAAACACCCATCAACTGAAGGTTTACAAACAAAGAGCTCTACTTCCAGCCTAAAATCTTCATTCTTTGACTTTTTATTTCATTATCTGTGTTAGTCGTCCTTGAAGATGAAATTAAAATCACTGTCAGCACAGTAGCTCCGTCAGCACTACAGCATGAACACTGAAATAATTGTTTTTAGCTGTTTTTGGGAGAGATGTGCTGTAGAGAGAGAGATAAAGAAAATTATTTTGACAATTACCCAGAATAAATTAGACATACGAGGCTTAGTGCCGACCATGAGCTGCCATTGAGCTGAAACACTAATTGCTTTGGCAGATCTGCCTTCAGTGACGCTGAAAGATGCATGATTGCTGCTGCTGCCGGTGTCATTTGACACACAAACAGGAAACAAACACACACTTTTCAGAGTATTTCCGCCTCTATCACATCTGTAAAACTCAACTCTACATGATGGAGGTCTGTTACATTAGGAATGAAAATACCAGGATGTTGTTTCTCATTTTGAGCCTTCTGTTCTGTTTATCATCAGTTATCAAATGAGATTACCTGTCACTTATCCAGTATCACTCACTGGACTAACTGAGGTGTTCATTTGGTGAGGGTCCAGCTCAGATCTGGTTTTGATTTAGCTTCAAATTGGCCAAATAACCAGTTATAAGTTGATAGGTCTGTTGGTGGATCTTACTTTGTCCTTGTCCCTTTTTATTAGCAAAGAAATAACAATGTAGATGAGGTTCGGGGTGCAGACCTCTCCTCATACCTCCCTGCTGACGTTCGTGTTATCATCACACATACTTCAGCTTCAATTGATAAACACAAACAGTCCTTTTAATGTTTTCTAACCAAAGTCGAACCACTTCAACCTCAGCAGTCAGCCCGTTCCCTCAGTTCTGAAACTTTACATTTGCTGATAATCACTGAAAATCACTGAGGCAAGAGATGCAGCTCCAAAGTGATGGAATGATATACCAGTATCTTTACAATCTGCAGAATCAGCAGTTGTTTTAAAACACACCTGTTTAGATGGACATTCCAAGGAACAATTTGATTTTATGAGCCATTAGACAATTTAATTGTCCGATCGATCTCTGCTTCCAGGATGCTATTTATTGCTACCATGTCTGGCTCTAAGGGCCACCTTACGACTTTTTTATTTATTTATTTTTCAAAATAATCTTTCTTTTATTTTGTCTTTTGTCTTTTTGATTTTTTTTCCAATCCCAATTTTGAAAACCTTATATAAATACCTCTAGGTTTGGCCAATACCATTGTTGATCTGATCCCAACCAGTATAAATTATTCACATTTTGTTTCCCTTGATGTGATGCTGTCTGTTCTGACTTCTAACTTAGATTTTTTTTTTTTTTCATTGTTCTTTGTTTATTTTTATTTTTATTTTTTTATATATATATTTGTTCAATAGTGTTTAAAAAAATAAATTTGACTTTGAATATCTAAATGTGAAAATACATTTGTTCAGAGGTGAAGTCACTTTATATACAGTGCTTAACAAATTATTTGACCACCTGTGATAAAATTGAGGAAGATCGATTTCAGGCAGCTGACGCACTGCTAAAAAGGTGAGCTTGTAAATATAATAAAAACACTAAATTTGATTGGAAAAATTGCATAACCTGAAGTAATTATGTGCCTATACGAAAAGTTACTTTGACTTAACAAGAAATCTTGAAATAAAAATATTAAATCTCGAAATTGGTGGGTAAATCACTATGTTTGTACCAAAATACTTAAAACCGTGTTGTTGCCGTTAGTCGTGGTTATGTTTGGCTGCATTATTTGAAATAGAAAATAAAAATAAATCAATAAAAAATCATATTTTCTTGTACCAGATGGTTGCACCTGCAGCCAATCAACCTGAAGCACTTTGTTGCACTTCCTAAGTTTTTTTTTTCCTTGAGTCTTAATTCTTGCTTGTATTGTACAGTACTTAAGACAAAAGCGTCTTCTAAATGCAATTGTTGAACTATAAAAAACAAACTTCCCTAAGCACAATAATAAATGAGATATACCAAATATAAGCCAAAAAAAATTGGTTCAGTCTTTTAGTATTCTTTATTTTAGCAAATGAAGCTTAAATTATTCAGTCTTTGTCCCCTCAGTTGTTGTTTTGTTAAAGGATGAAAACCTCCAAACAGCTGAGCTTGTAGTTGGCTTTCTTCATGCTTTGTTGGCTTCCTGCATTGCAAATTGAACAGACCTACAGATGGCTGCCACAAACACAGAATATCATAGAGCTCGGGTGAATAGATAGTCCTTTGTCACAGATACCTATAGCTTGATCATATCGAGTCAAATATAAAAATCAAAGAAGAAAAAAAGTTGCAAATGTAACAGCAGACTCTTTCATACTGCAAATGTGACATTGAGGTGCAGACCGCCTGTAATTATTATACTGTACATCCATTCAAATGATCTTTTATATAAGTGTCTGAGAACATTGCAAAAACATTCTTTTTGTTACACCTCTCTTACAGAAGCAGAAATCTGAAAACAACTGAGATCGTTAGTTTTGTGTTATTGATTTTTTTTATATCAAAACTGGAGGTTTCGATCCATCACCATGTTTTAGAGACAGAATTGCACCCAAAAAAAACAACAACTTACTGATCCAGACAGCAATCTACCAGTAGCTCCTGTTCTCTGCAAAGTGGAATTTATGATTTTGTCAATGAAGTCTAGTCGCAGTGAAGAGGTGTACACTCTGTATCTCTGCAATAAATCTGTCAGATCTTGATTTTTTATAACTTTTTTCACTTAAAACCTTTGAAATCTGAACCTCTACGGATTCCGTATTGAGGTCAGATTTGATGAGCAGACCCACTGCTGGTATCAAACATGGATAAATTTTCCTCAGCGTCCCTCTACTTAACAAGATTTGGAAGCTCAGTTGTATTAAATTACCACTTTGTCAAGCTCTGGGTATTTCTGTTCCAAAAGAGCCAAAAGCCCACCTTGACAAAGGACGGAGTGACACATGACATATTACCTGACACTGTTTTAATAACCCCTGAGTGGAAGTAAATATGACTGATCGGTTACTGTTCGACGTGAGAGGAGATGGAACTCCACTTGAAACAGATTTCCAATTAAAAGAGGTAATTTGGTAAACGTTTTAGGTGAGAGGTTTCTGACTCCAATCTCACAGCACAGATTAGCATAATTGCCGATAAAGGCTGATTTGACTTCCTTAAATCTTAATTTGGGAACATGCCTCTTTATTGCGGTGACAGAGGTGGCTGGTTGGGGGGGGGGCAGAGCCAATCAGGAGACCTGGGGTGAGGGACCTCACATGGTGACGGGGAGTAGAGGTCTCTCACATCACAAGAAGATGTCATTCGCTCTGAAATTTTAATTATTTCCTTCACAGAGCAGGGGTCTGGGTGACTTTGACACACAAGCACACACACACACACACACACACACACACATTGGTGGCCTGTGATGCAGGTTTCAGACTAGAGTGTGGATTTTGACTCATAATTAACTTGCACTGAGCTTGTTTTTTATTGTCTTCTGGTACCAAGCCAACTAAATTAACTCAGTCTGTTTCTTTTTTTTCCTCCCTCACAGGAGACCAGGATTAACTGCATTCGGATTGCTCGCAAAGGTAACACTCACTTTGCTTTTATTCGCTTCTATTCTGTGAGTACTTCATACTGCATTTTCACATCAGTCCATCCTTTACATCTGCACATCATCATCAGAATCACTGAATCTGATTTTTTAAGAAACAAACAGTCTGTGAAAAAGGAAGATATAAAAATAAAAGCTCCTCGTTGCATTCAATTAAAGTGCTGCAGAGGCGAAGAAGATTCATAACAAAGTTGTCTGGGTGCTATGGTGGTCACATTGGGAAAAAAATAAGATAAGATATATAGATTCATATGTATATTTTTTTATATTTCTCTTGAGGAGACCAAAACTGATAAATTATCTCTAACTAACAACCCTCAGTGGCCAGTGTGAGTGACTCGCTTCCAAGTCCCTGGTGAAGTCCACCCAGGATATTAAAGAGGGGGTATTGTCCTTTTTTTTTTTTTTTTTTTTTAATTTATTTTTTATTTTGCATGATACTGTCCCCAGGCACCCATATAGTATATTTACATGATTAGCAGCCCAAAAAAAACCAAAAAAAATCTCATATCCTTTAAAAACCCTACTTTTAGCTTCCGTCTTTTTTTAACACTCCCCAATCCACAAGCCCCCTCCCCTCTGATTGGCCAGCCCTATGAAGGCCTATCAAGAGCAGAGGTTTGGGCAAACCTTGATATTTTTGAGGCCCTCCAGTGTACAATGAATTTGTGAGAAAATCTTGAATTTATGACCTCATAATGTATGCTAGTTGCATAGGAATCTCGTGCTTCTTGTAGAATTAACTGTTTTGATGATTTTAGAGGCAGATTCAAGGATTTCTACAACATATAAACATGTAGAAATTAAGGGATCTGCTCACATTAAGTCTGAACATCCAGCACTGTTACTTTATATCCGTGTTTTTACATACGGGAGGGCATCATACCCCTCTTTAAGATCCGTACTGCTGGCACTTTAGAGGGAGCTCAGGATAGGAGATGTTCTGCTTATAGTTTTAAACAGTGTATGGTGCATACAGGGAAGTTTTTCCTCACCTCCACTGTGCTACAGCACTTCAAGGATGTTTCTTTCATTATACATTATTAATCATTTTCAGCTGTCGAACCTCCACAGTGTTTGTCTGCTGAGGCAACAGTTTGTGAAAGAAAGGATAATGTGAACAGACACTATAGACACATGTAAAGAAGTAGAACACGGTCATTATTATCTAAGATTCCTGAAGTGGGGAGCTCAGTGTCATAGATATATGTTTTTCTTTAATTACCACTCATGAAAAGATGATGGTGCTTTTTTCCCAGACTGCAGTGAAAGGAAGTGCTGAAAGGGAATTGATTTACATTTATATGTTAACTCAGAAACATAAAACCAGGAAGAGACTTGTTATGGATATTGATTGAAGAAAAATGCAGCCAACACTGGCTGGTGTGAGAACAATCAGAGGAAGGTCGCAAGCTAATACTTCCTGTTTGTGGAGAAAGACATTAAGATTTAATAGAGCCTTTCATTCAGCCCAAAAATAAAGATGTAACCCTGGGTGAGTCTGGGAGGGATGAGTCATCGCGTTTCATTTGTTTCCCTGGAAATGGCTCTCTTCAGAACATTATTAAAGATAGCAGCAAAATTAATACCGTGTCATCTTTGGGCCTTGATATTGGTGCATTTAAAAAAAAAAAATGCCATGGGAACTTTTTGTTTTTATGATGCAGTTGATGATTTCTTCGGGGAGAAACAGCAAAGGAAGAAAGTTTCCACGACTTTTGTTTTCCATAACCTTTAAAGAAGGGTTATTCTGCTTTCCTACATGATAAACATAGATATTCAATGACAATACTGGATGTTCAATGTAAATCTGTGCTGATTTTCAAGCCTCCCCTCAATGAAATAGTCTATAAATGAGACTTTCTGAAATGATGAGGTCATCACATAAGGATCTCCAAACTGGTTCATAACATGTTCGAGGGCTGGACCTCAAACACCAAGGTCTGCCCATTGCCCCGCTCCACAGGTCTCCAGAGCATTGGCCAATCAGAGGAATGGGGTTTTGTGGAGTGGGGAGCCTTAAAGAGATAGCAGCTTAAATTTCAGACAGAGGCTGAAATAAGGTTTTTCTAAAACACCAATGTGAGATTTTCTTTCTTGACTTGTAAGTCATGAACAGCTCCCATGGGGGACCAGACAGTACAAAGCTTTAGAAAGTACAATACCCCCTCTTTAATACACCTGCTACTAACACCCTACAGGATAATAATCTTGGTTTAGGGCTTCTTTTGCTGCTTAAGACAAAAAAAGTCTAAATTTTAGATGGATGACTTTGTTAAAGTTTCTTGTAGTCATGCATCATATTAAGGGGTGAATTTAGTTCCCTTGGTCTTCAGAGAAAACAATCAGAGAGCTGAAGAGAGTCACACAACAAGCCCAGCTATTAACAGTAAACAAGAACCATAAAGTCAGATTTATGTCAAAAATGAAGGATTAGCTTGCTGATTTGTGGAAGCAAAACAAGTGTTTATAACATCTCCTGTAAAACATAGCAGAGATGGGCTGGTTCAGTTCTATTTGTGTTGACCACATCATATCACTTCATACCAAAAATAAAGAAAAAAGTAAGTCACATTTTCAATAGCTGTTCAGTTTATATGAATCTTCAGGTGGACCAGATTTGAGGTATTAAGTGCAATTTTAGCTTTCAAACAGAAGACAAATATTAAATGTGTCATAGAAATAAATATAGTTGACTGAAGTAATCACCCAAGTTGCAGTTTAAGTATTGGAATCTTTTTTTTTTTTTTTAATCAAATGATTCATTCCTCAGATATTAAACCTCCAATCGTGTGTGCCATCAAGGATATTTTATTTCAGAATATGTGTCGTTATCCCAGGAAAGTGATAAACTTCTCAGAAAAATAGATGAAAGAAATGCAGATTGAAAAATTTCACAGAGCTGCAGAAGCTGATGAAACAGCCCAGAGATGACAGGAGCAGGACTTTCATTTCTCTCAAACTCCATTTCTACCGCTGCTATTATTGATGTGATTATCCATCAGATGTTATTCAGTGTGTTTGTTTCTTGATTTGATCTGAACTGCTCCGTTAATGATGTCTGCACTTCTGGAGGAGTGCCACGTGTTATTGTACAATGGTAGATGGAATGTGATCCTGATGGGATAGTTATGACGTGTTAGTGGGGGATGTTGACTGTTTGCTTATGGTGATGTTGGTAAAGGCTGGGCTTTGTTTGTTTATTTGTTTGTTTACTGCCAGTGGGTTAAGGCCAATATAAGTGCTGGATAGTAGAATCTAAGAAACTATGCATTTAATGAGCATTTCTTGATGATCAATAAGCAAAAGATACCTGCACTTTGTCACCAAACATATCAGGACACCTCACTAAATCATTGACTATGTTTACAAGCACACCGTATCCGGATTAAGGTCCATATTCTGGTTAAGGCGATACCCCAGAAAAGGTTTTTACATGGCCCACAGAGTGCTGAGCTAATGGAATATTCCCATTTACATTTTAATCAGCATATTCCCAATAAACCGTAGCAGTAGAAGTAGAAGCGTAGCACCAGCTAGTCCAAGATGTTTGCTTATGCGCTATAGTTTGTGATAAGTGTTTCCATTATTCAGCAAAACCCGACCAGAACTCATGTTCTTATTTTCCTCATCAATCACGGCTGGAGAAAACCTGCTTTGTTAAGCTTGTCATACCTTTTAAAAATATATATAAAAGCTACTATTGCTGTGCTACCACCAATCTATGCATTCATAATACTTAAATCTTTCATGATTTGTATGCATGTAGTTCCGTTTCCACCTCAAAAGTGTGAAGACTTTTACCTTCTAGCCATTTTAAACATGCCCAGAAGGAAAAAGAAAATCCTTTACTCAAGACTCAGTAGCATATTTCAACAATGTGTTTACATGACCCAAGACTCAGGTTGATACAGGCGTATGCCAGGGGTCTTATTCAGGTTTTTAAAAATTGGAAAATGAGCTCAATCGGGTTATGACAATTGGAATAAGGTGTTTACACGACTCCTATGCAATCAGAATATCGTCAATATTCGATTAATACAGGAATATGGTGTGCATGTAAATGTAGTGAATTCATGTGTGTTTGGAGGTTGCGGTACTTGCCTGATTTCATTGCACCAAGTGTAAAGTTTGGTGGTATTTGGATATGGTTTGGAGTGGGGGTTTTTTTTGGCCTCCTAGTTGAAGTTATAAAAACTCATATTATTGCTTCAGCATACCAAGATGTTTTGGACAGATCCATACTCTCAACGCTGTTGAAGCAGTTTGGGGATGGTTCCAGGCTGTTCCAACATAAGTGTGTGCCAGTGCACAAACACAGAGTCCTTACCCCAATCTGATCGAACACCTTTGAGATTAATTAGAGCAGAGGCTGTAAGCCAGGTCTTCTCATCAGACATCACAAATGTGCTTCGAGGGAGAAAGACAAAAATTCTCTTTAACACCCTCCTAAACCTTGTGGAAAGCCTTCCTTGAGGAGTTTGAGCTGTCATCGCTGCAAAGGGTGGAACAACTGCACAGTTAACCTTACATATTAAAAATAGGATGCCATTTAAATCCAATATATATAGAAACGTGGTGTATCACCTTGTTCACGTGCACCAAATCTGCATCCCTAGTTTTAATTCAGTGTGTACAACCTTAAACTATAAGAGCCCATTTTCACTGGTTTAAATCAATCGATCAATCAGCATATAAATAAATGAAGAAATAAATAAATAAAATGAAAAAAATGACTTTGTTGAGTTTGGATTTTTATTTTTGGCCCATGTGAACTTAATATAAATTATTAATAATATTGTATTATATTTCTGAGACATCAGCGTTGAAATTGAGGGATGCAAAGTGAAAAGTATGAGATAAAAATGTTATTATGTGCTAAAAAAGTTAAAATTGGGAGATAAGAAGTCTAAATTATGACATAGAATTAAAATTCAGAGATAAAAAGTTGAAATTGTGGGGTAATGAAGTTTAAATTTACAGATGAACAGTTGAAATTATGAGATAAAGTTGAAATATAGTGATAAAAAGTTGGCTCTCTGAAGTTCAAAAGTTGAAATTGAGGAATGAAAAGTTTAAATTTTGAGATATAAGGTCAAAATTTTGAGGTAGTAAAAAAAGGGGAACCTTACTAAGCAGTAGTTTTACTTTTGGAGTGACCTCAAGCTGCTGTTTACTGTCATAGAGAGATGAATTGTGGGTACATTGAGACTTACTTTAAATGTGGCTTAAAGGGGTTTTAAGGAAGAAAGTGCAAAGTGGGAGGATGCAGGATTTAAAATACCAGCTAAAACACATTAATCTCATAATTTTGGCTTTTTTGTCCAACAATTTCAACATTTTTTTCTCATAGATTTGATTTAATATTGGGAAAAAAATCTCAACAAAGCCATTTCTTCATTTCTATTATTTATATACTAGTGGAAATGGGCTTCCATATTGAACACTTACTCTGATGTGGAAAAACATTAAGCACATAATTGATTTTGTCCAGACTCTGATGCTGTTATAATTTCCATTCTGCAGTATCAAACAGTAGTTACATTCATTGTTTCTGCAGCTGAACTTTCCTCGCACAGAGCTTCAGTGATAATTCCAGTTCCCAGTGAAGAGAATAGGCTGATATTAGGGACTTGTTGAACACCTGTCTGTTCCTACTGTGGCCCTGTGGACTCCTTTGTTAAACTCTGTCTTGCAGTGTTGTATCCCCATGGCTCAGCAATTAAGCAGCTGAATAAAATGTAACCATTATCTTTTGTAATAAGGGAGTGAAAATAAGTGTCTGGTTATAAAAAAAGCAGGAAGTCTTAAAAGGTGCCACAGAAGCAGAAGTGCTGGGGTGAAACGGAGGCCACAGGTTTTCTTCTCCTGGCCCACATAAGGTTGAATCAGGGAAATCGCGCTTCCGTAGGTGATCAAACCTGCTGGAGGATTGTAGTGATTTGGAGCAGGGTGCGTGTCAGAGACTTCCACAGTTATCCTGGATCAAGTTTGCTGCTTATGGGATTTGACACGGACTTAGTGTTGTTTTGGGTGCTTCAGGAAGGAAGCCCCCTGTGCCAATCTCCCCTCAACAGAGACAGACCGGAGGAGAGGTGAAAGCAAACATGCATCCGTGTTCTCACTCTGTTCCCCTCAAATCACTGACACTGACATTTTGGCAAGCCCCTCCTGGGCTCTGATGGCTTTGAAATCCAGACTGCAGCAACATATCTTTTTTTTTTTTTTTTTTTTTTTGTCTCCTCCCTGAGAGAGGAAGCGACCAGGAGTGTTTGCTTGAGAGACAGACACTGATAGAAGCCTCTCAGTTCAAACAATAGGGGAGAGTGGGGAAAGAGACAGAGGGTGAAAAGGAGTTATTCCCCTTCTTCCTCCCTGCTGAATTATGTCTGAAGTTTGTAGTGCTCTTGAGAAGGATGGCAGTTCAATTGGATTCCTCTCCCTGAACTCTGTCTTATCTGAAGTGCGGTGACATCAAAGACGCCCGCTGTACTATTGTCTGCCGGCGTGACACGTAAATGGAGGAGGTAGATTGCGGGGATATTTATAAGGGACATTTTTTACTGTAGTTGTGAATATATACATATGCGGCAGGCAGGCAGGCAGGCAGGCAGGCAGGCAGCCCTGAGGACGTGTTGATACTGCTCCAGTCCCCTCAGAGGGGGCACACAGGTCTGTTTCTGGCTGCTCCTTATTTCCTTCCCCCCACCTTCCCACACACAGATGCTGCCAGCTGTGAAACCAGCACAGAAGTGGGCGAGCGTACTCTCTCTTTCTCTCCCTCCCTCTCTTTCTCTCTCAGCGATCAGGCACCTTTTTCTTTGTTTCCTCGTCCTTGGATGCCAACATTAGCTGACACTGAAGAACACTGAGAACATGCACATTACAAATCAAATCCCCTTGAAAGGAGATTTTTTTTTATTCACATCAGCTCAGCCTACAGAATGACATCCGATTCACATTTGGCTTTTAGAGCGTTTTTAAATGTTTGAATGTTTGACAGCTACAAGATGCATCGTACCATAAATACTCTAAATGTTTTTCTTGTTCTCTCTCGTGTTTGAGAGGCCAAGGCCTTTCCTTGGCCTCTAGTTTGTTGAATGAATTAGAGAATTAAATCAGTTTTCCTTTGAAAAAGATGGAGTCAAACAGCAGCAGATGATGATAGTGACTTAATGACAGTGATGTCTTAAGATTATTTTGTTTTATTTATCCAGATGAGTAATCCTTCAAGGTCTTTTTGTCTGGAGTGAAATTAAGGTTTTCTTACAATATAAACACATATGAATGGATGCAAAAAGAAGCAAATGCATGTACACAAATCCATTTAGAAAGTTTCACATAATTTGTGAGTTTCCCTCAGGATGTATAAAGTATCTATCTATCTATCTATCTATCTATCTATCTATCTATCTATCTATCTATCTATCTATCTATCTATCTATCTATCTATCTATCTGAATTATGACCTGATATTGATGTGTCAAATATTATGGCCCCTCCTATGAAGTTGTAAGATTTTATCAAACATTTCCCAAGTGCTCAAACAGATCAATGAATTTCACACAGCTTTGCCAAATATCCTGGTTTTGTTTTAACTGTTAACAAAATTATTTCACAAAAGCCAAAAACTACCAGGGTCAAAATCATCAGCCCACTGTTAACAGTCAGCTGTGTCCTTTTCTGATAACAGTCGTTTGTTATGGTTTGTAACACGTCTCTGTTTATTTTAGTTTAGTTTATTTATTTCAAGGACACATCTCTTGAATAATCCCTGCCCATTCTGTTATAGCAAATCTTTCAAGCTCCTCCAGATTTATGCTCCTCTCGCCTGGACTCTGATCTTTACTTCATCTTCGGCCCTCCTCACAGCTTTTTAATGATCAGTCAGGACTTTATTCAGGCCGGTCAGTGAAGTTTACTTTGTTTTTCTGGTGTTGGTTCTTCACCAGGAGCCACATATGTTTTGACTCATTGTTGGCAACTAAACCACAATCCAGACTATGACCCGTACCTGGACTCAAGCCCAGTTTTGCTGCTGACTGCTTGAGGTTTTCTTTTTTAAATCTCAGTCTCTTTTCTTCAATATTCAACCTTCAACCTTGAGGAGCTACCCAGTTTCATACTGGGGTCTGAAGCATCCCCACAGCATGATCCTCCCACCAGGACAGTCCTAAGTGATTCCTCTAGTTTTTTTGTGTGATTTCAGCTCCAGTGAAAGCTAAAAGCCTGAGCTGAGCATTGTATCCTGTGTGTAATGTGGAGGACAACCCTTAGTCTGAACTGGATTGACTGATTGATTAATTGGTTACATGTTGTGAGCGTGACAAAGTTAAAGTGAATGATTGAACGACAGAAGTGGTTTGTGCTTTGGTTCTATGGAAATGTTAGTTATTAAGGGGGCTAGTGGTTTTTACCTTGGTAGTTTGTTGGGTTTTTTTGGGGAAACATTGAAAACATCCAAACTAAAACTAGGATGTTCATAGACATAAATAAACTACATTTGAAAGGCATTCGATCAGTCCATTGTCAAACTTCCAGAATAATTTATTGTAACGTTGCCGTCACAGACCTTTTTCAAGCAAATGTTTGTGCTAACTGAGGAGCCATCTTTAATAGGAGTGGCCATATGTCTCCAACCAATCACTATACAACATATCTGGTGCAACAAGTAAATACAGTTGTGCCTAAAAAATATACACCCTCCAGCAGAATTTTCTGATTTTTTGGCCTTTTCTCAGAAAATATGAATGATATCACAAAAACCTTTCTGTCACTCATGGTTAGAGGTTGAGTGAAGAGATTTATTAACAAACAACTGTGTTTACTCTTTTCAAATGATAGTGACAACAAAAACTTTAAAAATGACCCTGTTCATTTTTTTATACACACACATTCAAAAACATTTGTGTTAACTTTTGTGCTTTTATCAGGCCAAAACCAACAGAGTTGTGTAAACTTCTTAACAGGGTCATTTTTGAAGTTTCTGTTGTCATTATGATTTAAAAAGAGTAAACTTCTTCTTTTTCAATGAATGTCTTCACCCAACCTCTAACCATGAGTAATAGAAAGGATTTTGTGTTATCGTTCATATTTTCTGAGAAATGGCCAAAAAAATTCAGAAATTCTGCTGGGGGGTGTAAACTTTTGGGCACAACTGTATAATCAAACATAAATATACATAGGAAGCAGAGTATAAAAACACAACATTCTAAAATGCTGTGACTGAATAGATCAGGTCCTAATGAAAGGCAATGGCTAATGAAAAAAATATACGACAGAGGCAAAACAAACTTGCAGTAAAAAGTTATGCAAGAAGGAGATACAAAAAAGGGGGCCACAGAAATCACAGCGAAATAGAAAAAAGGATGTGATAACACACACAATTGTCTGGAAACATCTTTATAAGCTGGATAGGGGACTCTTCAAAAAGCATACGTAAAATAATGAAGACCAAAAGTTTGACTATAGTTTGAGATGAAGAGTACCTTAATTTATTCCCTTTGGTGCCAGCGTGGATCCAGAATGCAATGCTTCATGCTGTTTTAATGACTTATCATGCCCCCCCCCCCAGGTGGTAAGGGGGCCTGTTGTTGATGCCACAAAACCGTAATGAGGAGGTGTCATGAAGGGCATCATTGAAATGTATGGACACATGATAATTACAGTCATTACTGCTTTTATGTTCAATAATTCTTTGTTTAAGTTTCTTGTCATTTTATCAATGCATGCCCACACAGCCATCGTATCATGTATATGACATTTTTGGATACACACGTGATGATGTTCTCTATTTATTTATTTATTTATTTATTTTTGTCTGTGTGGGGATGCTGAAAATTTCTGGCTTCCTCTGCACATGGGCAGTAATAGGGTTAATAAATGAAGACTAAAAACATTAGCATTATCACGGCTGCTAGCATAGACAACATGGACAGCAGCCCCTGAGATTATTTTTTCAGCAAAGCTCTTTTTAGTGATGCAACTCATCAAATAGGTAGGTGTGCAAGTAAACATGTTTGTCTGCATACTGACTTAGTTTATGCACAGCTCAGCCCACAAAGTTTCAAACTTACAGGTTCAACAAGGTTTCCAAAGTCCTCAAAAGTTTTGAGGTCTGTAACAGCGTGGGCACAAGGTGTAAACATGGCATCTCTCTCTGTAGGGCCTTAATTAGGGACTCGCCTGCATGTGTGTTTGTGCCTGATGAATTCCAGTCCTGTAAAAGGAAGTGACAAATTATGGTGACACATGCATCCCCGTGGACTTCCCTGCATGACCAGAACTGCCTCTCTTTGGCGCAGCGAAACTGACCGCGGTGGCCAGTTTCTAAATCTGGCCCTAAAAGCAAAGTGACTCACCCAGCATGATTTCTGTGATTATGGAAGGTCTGTCAGACTAATTTCTGCCAAGGGCCATACTCAGCACCAATTCACAGCTTATCAGGCCAAACTCTGCCTCACTGTAAAGCCTGTCTTCTTCATCTGTGTCTTTCTGGTGCTAGACAAGTGCAATAACCCCCCTCTGAGCAGCATCATGTTGCTGTAACACAGACATGTTGTCCAATTTCAGCCAAACTTGCCCAGGCAGACCTGAGAGCCTCAAACGCTCCCAACTCTCTGCCTTTTTTTAATCTTTCCGCCTTATTTGTTTTCTCATCTCATGAGACGGATTGTTAACAAAGAGCATGCTGCCACCAGTGTAAAAATACTCCTTTCAAGTCATTCATCTTTGATAGCGATTTTTCACCTTTGGATGGGACACAACAGGGGGCCTCGATGATTCACAGACAGGGAGATTTCATGCTCCTGGCTTGCTGAGATGGAAATGCAGACAGAAATGTACTGAGACTGTGACATATGGGTAGGAGGGAGATGGCTGCCTGAATGAGAGCAGGCATCAGTTCTGCAAGATAACCAGTGTTGTCTTTCTCCAGAGCCAGACATGCTTTGCTTTTCTTTGTAGAAGCAGAGGTTGCTGATATCAGTGCTCTAAAATGGTGTTCAAAACCTTTTCATGCCATTGAGCCTGCTATCTTTTTTTTCTTTTTTTTTCTGGCACAGCCTTTGAATGCTAATAAACTACTTTTCTGACTATTTAGCTGTGAAAGCCACAGCTTGATCTGTGGTGATCTCCAGCTTGTTTGAGGTGCTGTATCCACCAGGCTGATTCAGAGCCAGTGAACTTCAAACATAATGTCATCACTGAATCACACACTGTCAACACCCACCCTGTTCGTTTGTTTGATTGATCATTAACATGTTACATGAATAATCAGAACTAAAACTGAGCTGTAGCTTTGGAAGTATTCCAGTGGTATGTTCCCATCAACAAGCACCCGTGATGTAGTCTTAAAAAAAGCCAAACCTTTGCGAGAGTGAGGCTTCATTTACAGTTGTGCCTGAAAGTTTACACCCTCCAGCAGAATTTCTGATTTTTTTTGTCCTTTCCTCAGGAAATTTGAATGATAACACAAACTCCTTTCTATCACTCATGGTTAATGGTTGGGTGAAGACAAAAAATAAAAATTTTTTTTTACACTTTTTAAATCATAATGACAACATAAACTTCAAAAATGACCCTGTTAAGAAGTTTACACAACTCTGGTGGTTTTGTCCTGATAAATGCACAAAAGTGAACACAAATGTGTTTGAATGTCTACTAAAGGTAACCATCCTCACCTGTGATCTATTTGCTTGTAATCAGTGTGTGTGTATGTAGAAATGAACAGGGTCATTTTTGAAGTTTCTGTTGTCATTATGATTTAAAAAGAGTAAACACAGATGTTTGTTAATAAATGTCTTCACCCAACCTCTAACCATGAGTGACAGAAAGGTTTTTGTGTTACCATTCATATTTTCTGAGAAAAGGCCAAAAAATCAGAAAATACTGCTTGAAGGGGTGTAAACTTTTAGGCACAACTGTATGTGTGGAAAGCACAGACTGTCTACATAGACGCTGTCTCTATGATGTCACCCATTCCAATGGGGGTCATGTTGATACACACCTGATCACAATCTCAAGATCAGTTGAAATATTGCTCAAATTTACATTTTGCACGTTTGGATCTCAAGAAAGTTGTAAATGGAGTTCCAAAATAGGAACGGAAAAAGTGGGAGGAAGTGAAAGTTATTTAAAGTGAAATAGTCTGTTCTTCAATTGATAACCAGTTCAAAAACCACAACCAAAAATAATAATTATAATAACAAAAAAGAAAAAGTGATCAACCCCTAAAGTAGAAATAAAAGTTTCAAAAAAGGGCTCAGTTATCAAGAGCTCCATCATTCTTGTTGATTGCTTCAAAACATCGAGGGAACGTTGCTTCATGTTTGGCATCCACTGTCTGGAACCTACGTGCATTTTCGTTAACTTCCCTCTCCATCCATCCCATAATAATCTCAATGTGATTTAGATCAGAGGAACACACAGGATGCTCCAAAAGAGTGGGATTAGTCCTCTGGAAGAAGAAGACGTCCCTTGTTCTGTCAATGTAAAGTGCAGCGTCGCCCTGTTGAAAAACCCAGTCATTATTACACAGACTAGGGCCCTCAGTCATGAAGGACGCCCTCTGCATAATCTCCACATAGCCAACTGCACGACTGCCAGCTCCATTGTTCCATTGAAGGAAAAAGCAGATCACCTTTTACCTTTTAATCTCCCATGTTTGCTGCTCTCTGTCTAAGACCAAACAGGAAATTTAGTGGAGGGAGACGAGGCCTTTGAAGAAGATTTTTGTTCTTAACGCTCTTCTCTCTCAGATGCTGTCTGATGGTTATTGGGCTGCAGTCGGCACCAGTAACCAGTAAAATGGCTGTCTAACCTCAGCGGTGATGTCATTGCTTTGTCAGAGGTCTTGTTTATGCAGCTTAACAATTTGGCCACGTTCAAAGAGAGAAAACTTTTTAGTCTCTACCATCAGGAGGTCATGACAGTGTGAATACCTGACAGAAAATGAATCCACATTTTTGTGCAGATTTTGTCTTTTAAAACCTTTGAAAATTTTACACTTGTGCAAATTTCTAACTAGTCTTAAGACTTTGATCAGGAGTCTAATGTTGAACTCAACCTAGCTTTGTTTGCAGAGAGCCATAGTTTACCACTAGTCAGTCGAGTCAGCAATGCCATGAATGAATTTGAATTTGGTATTTGTACCTGTAAATTATGATAAGATGTGCCCAGAGAGAAGAGAAGTTTGTAATGACAACTTTATAATGAGTGTTTGGTTACAACAAGAGAAAGGACAGCATTTGAGTTTGTGTTAGTTTTTTCTTTTGTTTTTCTGTAGAAACTAGTCCAAGTTTAATAGAGCATTTGTTTCTTGGAGGACATTTAAATGAGAAGTGGTTTTCAGCTCTGCATTTTTGTGTCCATATTTACATATATTCAAAAACTTGGGCAAATAAAACCAAAACTATTTGCATGTCTGGACAGAAATCTTCACCAGAGGAAAGCGCTGTCATTTTAAAGCTCCGTCTTTGGTAAAAGAACAGCACATTTTTCATTCCGTGTGATAAATCAGATGAGAAACCCAGCAACATCCTCCAACCAGCAGATGTACAGTAACTGCGCGGTGGAGACTGCCAATTTACTTGGCGATAGTTTTGTTTGTTTGTGGTAATCAAGCAGGAATGAATTATTGACAGCAGACACGCAGGATCCTCTTGTTGCATTTAGAGCCGAACAACCACTCACAGAGTCTGTCTGTCTCATCCCCGTCTCTTCTTTCTCACCTCTCTGTCACGCTGCGCAGCTGCCTGCAAGGACTCCAAGCGAGCTCTGGAGGTATCCCAGCATGCCGAGGACATGGGTCTGATTCTGGGGGCCTGCGCCGGCGGCCTGGTGGTCCTCATTCTACTGCTGGGAGCCATTGTCATCATTGTCAAGAAAGGGTGAGTGGCTGTGACATTGTTTTTGTGTCTAACTGATGTGAGATGAGACCTTTTCAGAGTCAAACATTTACAGTCTTCTTGTTCCTGCGTCGCCCATTCAAAGAAGTGAATTCATCTCTATCCCTCTTGGCAGCCAGGGTCTGTTGAGGAAAGCATTTGGCAATCCGAGTGAATTACAACAAGAGTTAGTAGAATAGTAGCACATTAATCCTAAACTCCCCCCGCTGCCTCGGCCCAGCTTTTGTGTTTCATCTCATCTTTTAATTTCAAGGTCTGCGTGTTGGCTGAGCACATTCAAATGCAGCCCACTCACACTGGAAATCGCTGGCTGCTTTCCACCTGCAAATTACCTCTGTCGTCCACCGCACCTGCAGTGTATTCTTTCCCCGCTCGCTGGGCAATGGTGGAACACTCATCTGGGTGTGAAATATTTCATCAAGGGGCATGTTATTCCATTGCCCACTCAATTACACGAGGCGAGCAGCTGCGAGGTGCCAGTGGATGGGCAAGTAATTGGTTAGGAAGGTTGTTTTTGCCTCCTTTTTTTTGGTGTGAGAAACTTCCCCACTGAGGAATTTTCTCAGAGAGAATAGGAGGAGAGTGAAAAGGATGTCTGGAAGGAGGCGGTGACTGATAAGATTCAGTGGGCCAATCTTACAGGCACAAAAAGAGACAGACAGCCACAGGGGGGCAACAGGAAGAGACGTGCTTAATTATACAGAGTCTGCATCTGTAAGAAGTGTAAGTGCAAATATGCCCGAGGTCTATTTGACCTGCCTTCAGGGCAACAAAGAGAAATAGTGCACACAGTTTACCCTGTAGTATAGCACATGCATAGTAAAATATATATTATGATGGGTCTACCTGTTTAATTCATGCACAGTTATTACTTTTGCTGGGCATCATACAAACATTGGGTTTCTTGTTTCATATTTTAGATTCTAAGGTTTTCTTTTTGCCAGATTACAGATTAAGTTCTAAGTCTGTGTCATTATTTTACTCACATATAAGCAGTTTTCAAAAATATTTGGATTAGCTTGTTTTCCACAGACCATCGAAGGTATTATGCAAATTAGAACTAAGACAAGGTGAGCAGGACTTATTTGCAGAAGGGTCAATGTTAAGGGAATCATTTCACCTTATCCTGTTATCATCAGACCAGCAGCTTGAGTCACAAATACACAAATACAGTTGAGCTCAAAAGTGTGCATACTCTGGCAGGATTTGTGATTTCTTGGCCATTTTTCAGTGAGTATGAATGGGAACACAACATTTTTTTCTGTCACACATGGTTAGTAGTTGGGTGAAGACATTTACTAAAAAAAGTGTTTACTCATTTTAAATGATAATGACAACAAAAACTTTCTGACAATGATCCAAAACACAAGGCCAAGTCAACCTGCCATTGGCTACAGCAGAATAAAAATGAAGGTTCTGGAGTGGCCATCTCAGTCTCCTGACCTCAATATCATCGAGCCACTCTGGGGAGATGTCAAAGGTTCAGTTCATGCAAGGTAGCCCAAGAATTTAGAGGACCTGGAGGCTTTTTTCGCCAAGAAGAATGGGCAGTTTTACCATCTGAGAAAAATAAAGACCCTTGTCCACAACCACAAAAGACTTCAAGCTGTCATTGATGTTAGAGGGGAAAATACACAATATTAAGAATGATTAAAAAAAAAAAGTAAACAGTTGTTTGACAATGAATGGCTTCACCCAAAAACTAACCATGAGTGAAAGAAAGGTTTTTGTGTTAAAATTCATACATATTCAGGGGAAAAACCCCAAGAAATCATAAATTCTGCTTGGGTATGTTAACTTTTGAGTGCAACTGTAAGTTGTTTAAAATGTTTATTTTACATTGATTTTAACAATGTTACATAATTTTGTGCATAACAGGCGCTTTCTTCATCCTTTACGCTTTGGTCCTGCTTCATGGTTGCTTGCGAGGAACATTCCAGCACACTGAGCATCTTCATTTATCTTCCAGATGAACCATATTCACCTCTCTCTTTTTTTTGTTCTCCTCACTCTCTGTCTTTCTCCTTTCCTCCTCCTTCATGCTAATCAGAAGGGACTTCTATTCTTACCCTTACTACCCGTAAGTTACTCCTCTCTCCATTTCTCACCCTGAATCCCTGATGCCATGTTTCCCCTTGCTTGCCCTTCGTAGTCTCAGGATTTGAGAGTGGAATCAGCATTTCTATCTGCACCTCATGCTACAGTAGAGACCCCTTTTCTGCCGTCCTCTTTGTCCTTCTCCTTTCACCTCCATCACAACCCCACACATCCCTAACACTCTTTTGCTATCACCAAATCGTACTTTCCCCTTGTCCAGTTTCAATCTTGTAGCACTTATATTTCCCTCTCGGTCCAATTTCTCATTTCCTCCCCACCTTCCTCCCCTTTCTTCCTTATCTTTTTGTCTGTCTTTCTCTTATTCTGCTCCGTTTCTGCTGTCCTCTATTATCACTACCTCTTTCTCTACTTCTCTCTCTCTCTCTTTCTATCCTGCCTCCTCTCTGCATCTCTACAGCAGGAAGAAGGTGGCCATAAACAAGGCAGCCATGTCCTACAGGCAGGAGAAGAGTCGGAAGCTGAGCTCGTTGGACTGCAGTATGACAGAGCAGAGCACTCTCCAGCAGGATGAGAGGATGGCCCACTCCTTCATGGATGCCCACGGCTGCAACGCTCGAAGTAAGACAGCGAGGAACATATGGGTTCTCTTGAGAGAGCGTCTATAGAGATGAGGCTCCCTCCTTCCTGACCTTCAGCCATGTTTACTTGTGAGCTTGTATCCAATCTGTTCTACCAGACCATAAGGTGTTCTCAACAGAGAAATCTCCTACAAGTCTCTTGTCTGTTTGAATATTCCGCGGTGCCAGTCAGCCCTCACATCTCAGCAGAAACGCTGATTTTCCTTGAGCTGCCCCCTAGTCTTTTTCGGTAGCAGTGTTTACATGAATAAAAAAAAAGAACAAAGTCTGTGTTGTAGGTACGATGCGATGAGTCAGCAGTAAACATGATGTGCTCGTGTTCTCAGATGAGCAGCGCAGCTCCGTCAACGAGTCCAGCAGCTTACTGGGAGGCTCCCCTCACCGCCACTGTCGAAGGAAGAGCTCGCCCTATCACACGGGTCAGCTGCACCCTGCTGTGAGGGTGGCGGACCTCCTACAGCACATCAATCAGATGAAGACGGCTGAGGGTTATGGCTTCAAGCAAGAGTATGAGGTAAGAAGTGGCAGAAACACCAGAGCTGGAGCTAGTGTACTTTTGGTTTCTAGAACACAAACCCAGAGTGGAGTAGAGAAACAGTACATTTAAAGATTGACTTTACTATGATGCACCAAAAAGTGTCTCACAATACTGTCTACAATATGATCATGAAGTCCACAAGCTTACATATACACACATAAAGACATATGACCCTCACACTCCCCTCCAACTCAACGCTTTCCTGGCCCCCACCCCACTTCTCTTCTTCGCTACAGTGCAGTCTGCCAAGGGTTGATGCGGCATGCCCAAGTGAGGTTGTGTGCAAACCCCCTCCCACATGTGCAAATCTTCGAGTTTTGTTGTAATGGTTTATTATGCTGCTTATGTGCTGAGGTGTTTTTTCCTAATCCCACACTGTGCCCCTCTACAGGAGCCTAGTCTGGTATTTGTTTTTTTCCCCACTTCCTCCCTTGTGTACTCATTTTCCCTATCCAATGAAACAGGGCGATGCACACACTAGCTGTCCCACAGTCCTCCCGTTCCTGTCCTCCCCCAGTTATATCACTGTCTTTTTTATGTTTCTCGGACTGGATGAAACTGAAATGCAATATCGCTGCTGTGTGATGAAGTAAAGTATCTTGTAATCTTGTATTGAACTTTGGTTCAGACATTTTGAAACACTTAGATTTAACCTTAACCAAATATAGTGCTGGTGCTATGATTTGCATGTTAATTTTTGATTGGCAGTAGATTTGAAACCACACTCAAAAAATAAAACACTGACATCATTTCAACCTTTTGTTTCATCTTGTTCCATCTAAATGGAATGAGTTAATCTAAAGAAATGATCTTAAGTTTGTCTCAGTTGTAAAAGTAAAATGATTACTTTCAACAAACCTCATAAATGGAACCAGTTGCCATGATAAATTTACTTAGAGCAAAAAATTATTGTTTTTTCTTTTTATCGCATCTTAGATTTATCTTTGATTTTTTTTTTACTTATAAAATTTAGACAGTCAAGCTGAAATTTTACACATTCACCATGTCTCAGGGCACTTTTGCATTGCAGTGATGGGGAAGTAAAAATACACTATTTATCACACATAACTAATATCTTTCTTAATGAGAGTATTTTTTTTAAGTTCTAACTCAGTAAAAATAATTTTCTGTTATTTTCAAAAACACTTTTATGTATCACCATAGTTTTTTGCATAAAATACGTGAGGTCATGAGTATCTGACACACTCATAAATTTGACTGCACATACTAATGTTGTCTCTATGCAAATTTTTCACTATTAGTTGTTTTCATTTTTGACAACTGAATATTGAAAATTGACTATATCTCAAAAGTCAAGTTATACATGGATTCCAAATTAATTTGTCTGTGGTTCCAATGGATTAGATGTGACTTATTTACACTCTTAGGTTTGAGCAACACAGCTATGCAATTTCTGTATTTTAAAATATATATGGCAGAAAAAAAAGTTTTGATTTTTGTATTTTACTTATTTAGTTATTCATTGTGGAGGTTATTCCACTTTTGAGCAATTTATTGTGGTAGTTATGGACTAACTCAATACATTATTAAACTTTGGATATAAGGTTCAGATTGATGCAAAGTGAATAGAAATACTCCAAAAGTTGCACTACAGTATGTAAAAAAATGTCCTGGTGGGCTTGCATAATGTTTGGTCTTAAAGGTCTAATGTAGTTACTTCAGTGATTTCATCCTGGTTATTTTATTACAATCAGAGCATTGGTTTCTGTTTTTTGCAATGTGGTTGTAAAAACAACAGTTTCAACCTGCAGGTTCAGTAAAAAAGTCATTTTCTTCGGAGTGGCTGCACAGAGCCCTGAGGTGCATTCTGTACTGTATGTGTCACTTCAAACAGAGCTCATTTTGAATGGAGAGTGGGATGCTGCAGAAGAAAAGAAAAAAAAACAGAGAGAGAGAGAGAGAGACTGTCCTTCTAAAAAGAAAACAACAGCATCAGCCTTTTCAGCAGTTGCTACAAAACATCATACGTTTACCTTTGCATGACCTGCAACAAGTTTGGGACGGTGGTTGTTGTCTGTCAGGAGTAAAACTGAGTGTCAGCGCATGTTTTTCTTCGAGAGCAACAGAGTTTCTCACCAAAAGAAAAAACTGTTTCCTCAGACCTTGATCAAACTCCTGGGATTACAACATCTAAATCAAAGACTGTCGGATGGTATTAAGTATGATTTACTGCAGATGTCTGCTCAGAAAAGCTAGAGTGGATAGGTTGACCTTGCAGTCATATGGTTTTTGAAACAATAATCAAGACAATAAACAAAATGTATGAGTGAACAGAGAAACACAGAATTCAGTGCCTTACAAAACAGTCACAGTTTAGTTTTAAATCAGAGCTACTAACGTGTAAAAGTAGTTGGATGGCTTTTATCGTGCAGGTATATATGACATATAAATCATTCAAACCGAGGAAAATAATTTCTTTGAATCTGATATCTGAAAAGAATTCAGTTGTGCTCTGATGTTGAGAATTTTTCCTTCATACCTAATATTGTAATAATTCAGTCTTGAAAGTGACAACTTTTTTTGTTAGAGAATAAGTTGATGTTTCCTGGCAAGGAAAAAAATAATGCATTGAGACATTTTTTTTCCTCTGAAAATCATATTAGTCAGCAAAAAAAATTGAATATATATATTTTTTTTTCTGCAGGATGACACAAAGTGAAGCTAAAGTGAAGTATAAATTATTTGTGATAGTATTTCAAATAAACTAAGCCTTTTTATAGCATGTGGCTGGCAGCAGAGAGTAGAGAGGGCCTGAAAATGGTCTATGCTAATGTGAAGTAACAACAGTGAACACAGAGACTCTTTTTGCCATTCAACTCACTGCCTGACCAAAACTACTAAAGCTTTAAACATTTTTTTTTGCTTTAGAAATAGTTTTTTGAATTGGTGTGTGTGTGGTTTCCGTTGTCTCAGCAGTCAGCCTCAAGTGGACACTCCATGAACTGCAGTTTTTAGCACTTCCTCTTAGGCTCCATTCTAAACAAGAGGTATGAATGCCCTTATAAAGAAGGGAGAGAGAGAGAAAAGTCTTTTTTATTCTAGGGAATTGTCTCTGGGGCTCATTCAGGGTGAATTTGGGGCTAACTATATTTTGAAACTCAACTCCAAGTATTGGACTTCAGTGGCGCTCCACCTGCTGAATGGCAGCCAGGTCCCTCCGTCTGATGAAAAACCTGAAAGCAGAGGAGTGGAGGTTGTTATAGCACCACATGAGTTCACCAAGACATGTTCAAAGACCTTTTTCAGGATCAAGTTCAAAGAATGTCTGGGTGGCACCAAAATGCAGCCACTGCACTCAAACCTGTGGGGCGATATTAACACTGTGCTCCCTTTAATAAGTGAACCAAAGCTGCTCTGGCTGCTGGAGACGTGGAACTCAAATCACCAGACACAGGTTTTAAGTGGAGTTGGTGCGGAGAGCATTCTCTGCAAATGACAGTCTACTTTTAAAAAGGCTTCAGTGGAGATTTTTATATGCATGAGAAAGCAGTAAAATGTTTTACTTCATCTGCATAATAGAGATAATGCAGACGTACTGAACTACCTGATGCTCAGTGGAGTCATTATGCCCGCTGAAGTTTCTCTTTTTCTTTCATATGGAGCGCTCCACATCAACCGAGCAGCGATAGCTCTTTTTTCCTGACGTCTACCTGCAGTAAGCTTGATGCACTTTTTCGTTTCATTAAGATCCCAGAGGGGCCCAACAAATTTCCCCCCGTCCAAAATCAATATGTGGGTCGCTTTTTCACTCCTCAGTCTGGCTCTCCTTCGCCTGGAGAACTAAACAAGATGAAGGGGATCTGTGTGCACGCTGCTGTCAGACTTCATAACCCTTATTTCCCACAGGGTCGTGCTGCTGCCATTGATCAGACATGTTGCAAGGCATTGTGGAGGGGTTGTGAATAAGCCAGGCACACAATGTGGCGAAAGTACTGTATGAGTTGTGCTTGGAAACCGACATGTGGAATCAGGAGCTGAGAAAAAAGAAGAGACTGAGAGCATGTCATAGTTCAGGATCGATCCAGGGAATGACGCATCATTTTTTCCTCACCTTTACTGTAGCAAGTTTTCAGTTTAATAACTGACATATAAGTTTTATAACTCAGAAGCTTTACCATGAGTATTCAAAAGTTTCAGTTATTCCATGTATATAATATTTTCTCTGTTTTCTCTCAGATCATAAACAGGCAGTTTGTAAAATAAAATCCTGTTAGGTGTGAGGATTTGTTTACCTCAAAAAAGGATTGGTCAGTTGTTCACAACATCACAAAGAAGGTTGATACCATTCTGGGATTGTTTGTCACCAAGCTATGACTGATTAAATCTCACATAATCCCACAAAAATGATTTGCATGTTGCAGATTATCTTGTTTTCGTCACTAACACGCTTATTCTCTAAGAAGAGAAAGATCCCTGTTGTGGTGAATGGAGTCTGGTCTCTTTGGAGAGAAAGATGTGACGCCATACATAAGAAAGGGAGTGTTATTCTTTTTCACATTTCTAACATGGATATATGAAGCAACAAATCTGGATGATCAAATGAAACATACAGGGATTTTCAAACAGCTACACATTCAAATTTTGCAGAAATCCCTGAATCAGTCTGTCAACTGATGAAAACACTTCATTCTGATAAAAGCATGAGATCTTGACAGGACTTGTTGAAATAATGAGGTCATCATATAAAGATCATGACACTTTGGAGACACCAGGTTCTGCACATAGTCTCGCCCATTGACAGGCTTCCATGATACGGGCCAGTCAGAGGGAAGGGTTGTCTTTTTTTTCAATACCTCTTTTTGAGTGCGTTGGTACAAATTCTGCTTCTAGGCTTGTGCCGACTTGGCACCAGATTTTTGTGTTTCCACTGACAAGCACCAGCTCCAGGTGCTAAAAGCTGGAGCTTAGCAAGCACAGGCTCTTTGTTGGGCCAAAGCGAGGCACCGACTACTTCAGGGGTCACCGTGACCAACGATGAGTGGTAGCAAACAGCCATTTTTAAAAAGAAAAGCTGCTGAGCAGGTTATTGTTTTGTTGGTGTTGCCTCATTCAAAACTTGACATGTTGGCATGATGGTAGCAGTAATGCATTACCTCTCTTATAGATCGGGTCTATACTTTGTTGTTTTAGTTGGCAGATTAAAAGCTTTATGATATTCGTCTTCTTTCTATGATGGGATCCTTTCTGCCTCATGGTCCCAAGTTCACAGCTCCCCTCTGCTCTCTGCATACAGCACACAGCACCCCGATGCACACAGACACACACATGTGCAAATGCACACACACACGCACACACAGTCCTGAGCACACTCCGTATAAGCTGGCAGAAAGCCAAGAGTATCATCATGAGAACGGCAGAAAAAAACAAGCTTCCTAGAAGGTTGAAAAGTTTCTTTTGAGTAGACAAACTTAGACTCAGGTGTTAAGTCTTAGCTTGCTGTCATCTAGTTAGCTTCTTTGAAGAAGCCCAGGGCCATTTGTATGAAGATAACATCACTGTTAACAGTGTCACCCCTGCCCCCAACTGGAAACCAAACCAAACGCCAAAATGGTTACGTATGCAGTGATGTACTGACGTTTTGCAGACATGTATTGATGTTTGACAGTGACACAATGACATGGCTCCAATTTGGCTCCTGCCAATGGAAAACCATCAAAGTAACAGAAAAAGAACCAGCACTAGCACTAGCACCAAAAAACACTAGTGGAAAAGGGATAAAAGATAACAGCTAAAATGATGTGTTTAATATAGAGGCTAAGAATGGTTCATTTAAATACAACGGGGGGGGGAAACAAGGCTTTCTTTTTGTGTTGCACATTATGTAATGCTTCTACAGAGGGAGGAAAAGGATCCATGTAAAGCCAGAAAAATGCAAGACACCCTCTTTTTATAATGTTTGCTATTTAAGCAGATTAGGTGGCTGTACAGATGTGTAATGGCTATTACTGTCTGATATGCGTATTTTTGCATAAATACTTAGCAATCACTTCGACCACAAAACATCTCAATGCGTATATTTAAAACTCTGACATTGTTTGTTACTTTTTTGAAGAAATTGAGTGCCACATTATTTAGAGGGGTGTCATCTGCTCTGAATTGGTAAAAAGCAGAATGGTAATTCTGCTTGAACAGCTTTGGCATCTCCCCACCATAGTTTCTCCTTTTATGTGATGTCTATTTTTACCAGTGTCATAGATATTGTCTCTTTTTGCTGGAGCTGTTCTGTATTCTTTGCTGCTGCTCTCCCTGATTTAGCTATTCACGCATACACATGAAAAAGAGAGAGCCCTCCCCCCACTTTAGGCTTTAGTATTACATGTTAGTACATGGAGGGGCAGGAGGCTCTGAGGACAGGACCATCTACATACAGATAATTCATTCCCTTTGAACAAGAGCATCCCTGGCTGAACAGTTATTTTTGTTTGAAACATCATCCTAGTTTATGAACTAACTCAGAGGCATTAAATTAAGCAAAGCTCCGTGTAGGTGAAAATAAAGTTGTTAAGACTCCAAAACTTCTGATTCTGGTGCTCTACCAACAGGATTAGATAAGGCATTACCTGTGCAGGATCCAGCAGCAGATGTAATCCCCTGATCAGCTTGCCTTGTGTGGCCCTGCTGAGGTTTCAGGTGCTTCTAATTTGATGCCCCAGAGGGGATTGGTGGGCTGCAGATGAGAGACAGCATGCCTCGGTTTGAGAGTCAGGATGTGCTCGCTATTACAGCGAGGAGATCAGACTTTGATTTAAAATTCATCAGAATATGACAGGACTTGAGCCTGACCCGTCCAGGCTCATATTTGTTTATTTTCTCCTCCTGCTCTCCTGTTACTTCTTGTATTGATTTATATTCAATGACTCATGCTGCTGCACCAGCAGATTTAGTAGACGGGCGTCATAAACAGCTGTCACAAATTTAGCAGTTTAACACTGAGGTATTATAGAGCATGGGCTCCTTCAATCAGCAGGCCTCACACTGTGACATGAATGAGAATGACTGTAGTGGGGGGGGGCGGCCTCCTCCTACTCAAGGCCACAGCCATCTCTCAGTGCCGGGTGTCATCTCTCAGCCTCAGTCTCTGCCTGCTATGTTGTGGCAGATGTCTGCTGATGACTTGGCAAGACACAATAATAGTAAAGTTCCTCAGACAACCTCAGGGTAACACTTGAATTTGCAGAGTTGTTTCTAGTGCAGGTTTCTAGTTGCATCAAAGACACATCCCTGATAGATTTCTTTTTGATTTCTCTCCGCAGAGTTTCTTCGACGGCTGGGATGTCACCAAAAAGAAGGACAAGACCAAAGGAAGGCACGACAGCCTGCTTAGCCGTGAGTAAACAAACAGTGATTCTGTGGGTACTTGGCTCTGTGTCAGTAGGTTTTTTTACTTTTACTGTACGGGTTACAGCACACCTTAAGGTTAACGGCTTTCATACATATGCCGTTAAGTTGATTACCATTTAACAACACTCCAGCCGTCTGCAGAGGCCACCCAATAACTGCCTATATTCCCAGCTGAGTGGTTGTTGGCTCAATAAAGAAGAGCACCTTGTGTTATAGTGTAATTGGCGTTTGATTAATAAAAAAATAACGGTTTTATGGAGGCTTTAACTGTGTTTAATAAGGCTGTTTGGAGTGTTGCCTTCACGCTTCGGCATATATAGTCCAAACAGAGCTCTTCTTACTGATGAGGTCTGCTGGAGGAGACGGTGAAGGTTGGGGCTGCATGTTGTTTCATTACAAAGACTTTTTCTTTACTTTACTTTATCTCTACAAAGTTCATTGCACAATCTACAGAAACAACTCTGCAGTATATAAAGATGAAACAAATAACCAGCAGTAATGATTGAAAAAAAAAAAAATCAACAAAATAAAGCGCTTTATAAAAAAAATCAATTGACTTCGTTTTTCTTTTTTTTTCTTTTTCTTTTGTCGTTTCTGACATGATTGTCATATTTAAGAGTACATAAATATGGCCACGCGTCTAGGTGAGGAGCTTGTGTGATATATACAAACAGGAATCAGCCCAGTGTCATATAAGTCCCACATACAATGGTTTCACAATGGTTTCTGTTTTTCTGTTTGGGAGGATTTACTCCCATAAAAGAAAGAAAATCAAGCTCTTAGCTGTCTAATTAGGTTTGAGACGTGCAAACTAAAAGGGAGATTCTGATGTCCCCAAAAACCACAGTGCTTCAACACTGAATGTTTGCATTATTTTGTGTGGACAAAGTAGCATCAATGTGTTCAATTGAGAAAGGATTATATTCAGTTTTTTGAGTCGTTAAGCATTAGTTGGAGACCAACCAGAGTTATTTGGGAATGGGCTATGTGCCTAACCAGCTCTCAGTCATCTCCAATCAAAAATATCCAACTTTACTGCTGTTATTAGCTAATCTCCTCTACCTTCATTTCACTTTGCTCTGGCCTTCATGTCTTTTCATGTTTGACTTGACTCACACTGCACCAGTAAATGATGTCTGACTGAACCACTTTACAGATAAATGGTGCTTTCCAATGGTGGTAACAAACACTGGCATTGAATTACCTAACCCAAAATATAGGCATTCCCATTTTAACCATTTAACCACCCCACCAAGAAAACAGGTAACGAAATATCTATTTAGCATTTCTAATTTAGAAAGAAATTAATTTCTCATGAATATACAGGGTATTGAACAGTTTTGGTTTCTGTAAATATGCCACAAAATATTGAGCAATGTTATTTCAACCCAAAAGAAATATTGCATCGAACGAGGAAAAACTGCCTTTGTAAATTCTTCATCTTGACCAAAGTGCAATAACTGATAATTACCACATTCATTTGTACTTGTAATTGAATGCTACTGTGCACAAAAATTCAATTTGCAAGAAAAAACTAAAAAACAAAGTGCAAAACAATTTGTATGCCTTCAATGTCATCTCAACAAATTGACTGTGGTAATGCAAAAAAAATAAAAAAATAAAATAATAAAATAAATAGTAGTGATGGCTAAATGAGTTTGAGTTAAATTAGGGACTCCCCCTGTTGAAATAAAGTAACTCAAAATGTGCTAAACCATTTGGTCTAGGAGATAATTAAAGGGTGAACATTATTAAAAAACAACATGTCTTATATTAGAATCATTACGGTATAATGAAAAAGCTTCCCCCATAGATTTTAAATGTACTAGTTTATTGCAGTGGATTGGCAGTTTGAGAATCATTTATTGATCATTTGTAGTTTTTATCAACAATAACTACAGAATGAATTGGCATTTATTGTACAAATGAAAAATATAATTAAGGTTTTAATAATTTTTTGAGTCTATAGACAAAGATATCCAATTTGAAAAACAGTTTAGGTCCATTGATCAGGATAATTCTCTCTCTCTTGACATTTCTTTATCCATTTCACAATCTACCTTTAAATTATACTGGATGTATCTGTGTATATAGGTTTTGTTAATGCGTATTGAACCTTCGACCTGTCTGTATTCGTTTCAGATGATCGCCATCGAGTCAAGCTCCATTCTCTACTTGCTGACCCCAGCTCTGATTATGTTAATGCCAACTATATCGACGTAAGTCTTCTCTTCTCTTATCTCCTCTCTCCACTCCTTCATCTCTGTCTTAGCTGATCCCTCTGCTCCCTCTTAGCCCGCACAAGTCTCCTTTTATTGTTGCAGTTGACCCGGTGCTTGATCATCTCCTCTTTCTGTGTGAGGTTATGTCCACCTCTCTTACTCAGAGCCATCTGTCATTTAGAATCTCATAACACGGCGTTTTATCCATGTGTGCTACTACATGCAGGGCTTTGAGTCAAGATTTTATTGCAGCAACCCTGAAGATCCTACAAGAGCCCATAGGCTCAGAGCACCGGGCCACATGACTCACCCAAATGCTTTCATAAGGCGACACGGAGCCGCAATTGGACCCAATAAAACGTGGCCGATCCTTTCATCTACCTTCAGATATTTTGATCTCACCTACAGTTCTGCTTGAGTGAGTGTCTCAGAGAGTCTCTCCAGTCCCTGCAGCAGTATGCACTCCTGCCAGATCCAATCTCAGCAGCTTTGCATCAATTGGACCAACACTTTCACATTTTCCTTCACTACAGGCCGGAGGTCTGGGCTCAGCTGCTCACTCACGGTGGAAGGGTCACTTGAGGGTGACAGAGAAATACTCTTATCAGTCTTGAGTCAATTTTCGCTCCGACCTGCCGAAGCCCTCAATGCGGGCTATGACGCACATTTGTATGTCCCCTGAATACTCAATGACATCCTTTGTTTCACTGTTTTCTAAACAACAGGAAACGTAAAGTAGAAAGAGGATCTGTAATGGAGCCTGACTCAGTGTATGTGGGTGGTGCTTGTTAAAGCAGAGCCTCAAAGCTCACCAGGCTCAGCAGGGCCACTTTATCCCCTTTAGTGCTCCATGAGGGCTCCATTAGTAGCATCGCTCCAAAGACCTTTATGTCATTAACTGTGCAGTCTGCAGCGCTGCCTTCATGTCACGCAGAGACCTCTGTCTCAAAACAGAGCAGCAAAATGATTCCAAATGATTCATGAAAGGAGCCAAGGTGAGGAGAAATGGAACAGCTATTTTTAAAGGTTACACCGAAAGGTCCCAGTGTCCTCTCCTCTTCCTCATGCAGATTTGAATTCGCTATTCAGCTGGTGAGCCATAATAGTTCTTATTTTCACTTTGGGTCCAATCTTTTGTTGCAGTCTGCTGTTAAACAAAAGTGGGATCATCCACGCTAAGCTCTCCAAATATTTATAATTTGCTGTGTCTTTACATCCCATGTCAGGTGGCCTTGCTCTGGTGCTCGAAACAAGATTTCTCTCACAGTCAACCATCTGCGTCCAAAAATAGGAAAAGTGACAATAGGGAGAAATGGTTTACACTGTTAGGCAGAGAAACTGAGAAGCTTAATTTCTTTTTATAGCAGAAGAAACACTCTTCATCTGCTCTTCATCTGCCTTTTTGTTTAAGTAGAAGAGGCAGGACAGTCACTTTTTTTCTTTTGTCACTGCACAACATTTATATCCTCTCCAAAAAAAAAGATACATATATTATCAAGAATGGAGTTACACATAACTACATGAATTTCAACCACTTTACCTACCCATAATCCTTCATCTGCACCATGTGTTTTATGACTGAAGCTTTAATCCCAATTCATCTCCTGCATGTGTGAGTTACATGTTGTCCCAAACACCATTTTTTAACATACATAAAACACTTTAACACTGCTGAGAAAGTTGTTTTTAGTGCTGGTAAAGAATTTTCTGTTATTATCTGCTGTACAAGAGACACCACTGACTGTAAAAGCTAAGTGGCGACATGGATACAGAGTCTTCTCCTGGTGGTGGAAGCGAGCATAGGTCATTTAGTTTTGGTATATGCTAGTTTAAAAGCAAATGTCCATTTAAGTTTTTTTTAAAAAAAAAAAAAAAAAAAAAAAAAAAGAAAACTTTCCGACAGTAACCGACACAAAGCATTGCACCTAGAAACCCTTTCTTGGTAAAAAATTATAATAGAAACATCAAAATTTTGTAAAACCTCTCAAATTTCGATAAAACGTTTTTCCACTCTTGTGAGGTAGTTTTTCAGAAGTTTTGGTATTCAAGTACAATGACAACACTTCTTTCGGTAAAAAAAAAAGTGACTGCATGTGACTAATGGACGCCTCAGCCTTGATTCTCTCCCAGAAGTCCCTAGTCCGTAGCCGCTGCCCCACCAAGCGGCAACCTCCAGTATGAAAATATGAGACAATGCAGAAGTGCTATAAAGCTGCTGTTCCTCCAGAGACCACTTGAGGCTGGCTGCAGAAGTACCTGAAGTCACGTACACACAAAGCCAAAAACAAGGTGTTTTCAGGGACAAAATTAGAATATTTACAGCCTGGTACAAAACCTGTCTCCCATCCGGATCGCCAATTCTGGTGACAGCACTGTGAGGTGGTGAATTTTTTTCTAAGTTGGCTGTTTGGAAAGTATTAAGATCAAGAACTTGCCCAATCAGAGCCATAGCTCAGATCACGTGACTGACAGGCGCCCAATGGCTATAAGTTTGGGTACTTAAACTATCTCAATTCCAACATTGTCAAAACTTCAGAAGTATTGCTTTTATTTTGTGAAAAAGTGCAATGGAAACACAGCTACTGCCACTAACTGCCACAAACTGTGTATTGCAGGGGGAACAAGAACCTCATTTCGTACAACTTGTTTCACAAAACTAGAGGTGCGGGCCTTAAACACCAAGGTCACACATAGCACTGACCCTTACAAGGTCTCCAGAGGGCTGGCCAATCAGAGGGAAAGGGGTTTTGGGAGTAGGGAGCCTTAAAGAGACAGCAGCTAAATGAAGTATTTCAGACAGAGGCTGAAATAAGAGTTTTCTAAAACATCAGTGAGAGAAAAATAGGGATCAGGTTAAATACCTACAGGGGTACCAGGGCGACAGTACAAAGCCAAAAAAGGACAATAATCCCTCATTAAAGTAATATATATGCACAAACAAAAGGTTCATAAATAAACTTGATGGTTTATATAACTTATTAGACAAAAAAACAACAACTGTGAAGTGTAAACTTTCAGCAAAACTGTCAGGTGCAAAATGTCATAATTATATCATCTACTTTCTGCAGCTTTGACCTTGTTTACATTGAATATTTGTGCATTGAGGGGTTAGTGCCAACACTTTGGGGAGCTTCCTCTGCTTTGACCTTTATATTCAGCGCTTTGGATCATATGGATAAACCACAAGCTTGTTTTGAACCTGTCTGATCTTCAAACGGCCTGATCTGACTTTTCAGCAGGGAACATGTTTCCAGATTACAACATTGAAGTCGCTAAGTATAACTTATGAAATGTCATTTGCACAGAAACATGGGGATTAAAGGCTTCTGAATGTTATTCTCTCCGCAGGTCCCCAAGGCAAGCTGCTCTCTAACCATTTCATTACCTTCTTTTCCTGGTCTTAAATCACAATAACTAGCTCTTGTTTCCCTCCCTGCTTTCCTTCTTTCTCTTTCTCTGTTTTCCGTACCCCCTGTATCAACCTTTCGGCATCTCTTAGATTCGGATAAACAGGGAAGTAAGTACCTTGCTTCTCTTCTCTTTCCATCTCTTATTCTTTTCCATGCTGCTCCTCCTCCCTGTCCCTGCCAGTCCTCCATGGCTTCACACCAGCAGCTGATCTTCCTTCCCTTTCCTCGCTTTGAGCTGCTGAGCCTGTCTGCCTATGGCCATCACTTTTCCCCTGAGTTAATTTTTTTCCTCCAAACTTAGTGCAGCAGTTTCTCTATCCTCTTTCATCCATGGCCACATGCTCGCCTGGAGTTCTTGCTTTACATCGCAGCGTCCTAACAAAGTCTGGTGTTACAGCTCACACAGAGGAGTGTAGACAAGGGCAGGTCAAGCAACTTTGCTGAAAGCCAGAAACTTACTGACAACATGATGGAAAAGCATGATGCTTACAAGTGCAAGAATTTAGAAGGCCTCGAGGAGAAATTTCCTGGTTTAAGAGATGCAATAAAACTCATTGACCTTCCTCATCAATCTACAAGACATTAGGGGACTTGGTATAAATTCCCAGCCTTCTATTTGCATATATTAGCACTAACTAGCCAGTACAATGACAGCTAAAGTTAGCATCAAAAGTCAAGTGAGAAAGTTTGCAAGCTGCCATACCACTTATTGTTACCTTTGTCATAGTCAGATAAAGAGCTAACTTCCTGTTAGAGTTCTGATTATCATTGTTGTTCAGTAAGCTTGTTTGAAAAAAGGTAGCTTGTTGCAAGGTGAAGTTGTTGACTAAGTTGTGGTAGCTTCCTGTCGGTTAGCTAGGGCTGTTACCTTCTTATTAACAGTAAGAAAGATTTTAAATGCATATCTAAGTGATGTATTTGCTGAAATATTGCAACTGTTTAAATCACATTGGCAAGTTAGACAGCTACCTTTGAGTCTGTTAGCTCAATGTTCCTCATCACCAATTTTTGTGGCGGTCAATAACTTTGTAACACTTTCAATGTGCAAGTCTGAAAAGTGTTAGCTGAGAAAGTGATGAACAGCCATGTAAGGAATGACTTTGTAAAAAGAAATGCAATGCCATTTAGCATGTAGGCAAACAACTATTGCATTGTAGTTAGCTGGTTAAAAAGCTAAAGGGTATTTAGAGTTAGCCTATTAGCAATTTTACAGAAGTAATTTTTCAAAGTTTTCAAAAAGGTAGAAAAAAAAAGTATTTTTTTATTTTTAATTGCTTTTACTATTTTCAATGTATTATTACGATAAATGTTACTACTACTACTACTACTATTACTAATATATATTATCATTATTAACTCATATTTTTGTATTCATAATGAATGACTCAGGCAATTATGTTATGAGGCTAATAAATGTATTAATCTATTAGGATATTATCTTTATTGCTGGTAGCATATGAGTAATTGTTGATTATTATCTAGCTCCATTGCAAACACAGATTATTTCACAATCAAATAATAGCAAACATTTCGTTCAAGTGAGTTTTAGGGGTTCAAACTTTGGACCAAAACTCTTTCCATGGGCTTCCTCGCGCTCTTATTGTACAGTCATGGTGGACTGGTAAGCTATTTCGACTCTGTAAAGTTTACAGCTGACCTCGGTTAAGTTATTTTTTCTTCCCTAACAGCCAGGTCTAGATATAAATAATAAGGAAATGCGTTTTTAACACAAGAAAATATTTCTATCACCTATTCAGTTATTTAAAAGTAAATGACTTTTTGAATGATTTTTTTTAAAACCGAGGCTTATCCAAAGGTAGAGCAACTTGAGAGAAAGGTTTTTAAAACCAGTGTGAAGCCACTACACAGCTTCTGTGTGAATATGCACAATGATCGCTGCACTTTGGCATCAGCATTCACTGAGGTGTAGTGATAGACATTGTTTGGCTTTGGCAGAAGAAAATTTTTCATTGGCTCAATTCACAAACTCAGCTCTAATCATCATCCTCAAAATGTGGCTCCATGTTCCAACAGAACATTTATTACCAAGACGGATTGTTACAACAAAGAAATAATATACCAAGCATGAATTTACTTTTGTGCCCATCTTATATACATTTCTGCTACATTAGGAGCATGTTTGGATTTTCTTTGCAAGCTTTGCCTCCTTATGCTAATGGAAAAAGAGCATAGTCAAGGACTGAAAAGAGGTTTCACTTAATTAAAACAACAACTACACTCAGAACGACTAAATGTATCCTTCCTGAAACTACTTCCATGACTTGTTTTTCAAGAGATGCAGCGCTCTTAACCTCAGTCAATGTGAGAGAAGAAGGTGAGAGTGCTTGAGGATGGAAATTATACGATCAATATTCACGTGTTTAAACAAGTGTGGAAATATTGTAAATAGAAGTCTTAATTTAGGAAAACAACATGCTCTTCATCAGAGACATTAAGTGGCTGAAAGCATTTTTGGAAAGGGTTTCGCTTGTAGTGTTCAGTAAGTGGTCCACCTACTCATATAACACCACAGCAAATTAAGTCTTGAAATATATATTTTGCCTGCAAAGATATGCAGCTTTCACAGTGAAAGAGAAGCACTAACTTTAAGTTTTGTCTTTTAATCTGTGGCCAGTTTTAGAAAAATACTTGTCCTGTGCTTTAACCTGAGCTTCTTTGTTAAAATTTAATAAAGTCTGTCTGACTCAGTGTCAGTGCTTCAGACCTGCAGGGAGTAAGACATTTACATTTTTTGATCCCTCAGTGGGACTCAAAAATCTCCAGGTGTTGCTCGAACCCTGATGTCATTTATTTAAAGGAGAGGGGACTCAGATCAGCCTTTAGTACCCCGCAGTCATCTCATGGAGGATGGCTTCTATTAGCGTTAAAAGTTTCATCAGGACTTCTTAAAGTGAATCTGAGAAGCATTTTCAATTTGTGCACTGATTTTCATTTACTTGCACGCACCAAGGTCGGATTCTCACGAGCTTGTCGCAGGTTGTAGTCAGACTCAGCCAAATTTGTCAAAGCGAAACAAATTGAAAGTTGTTTTTCTCTGGTTTTCAGAGGATTGATAAACTTTTCACGTCTCTGAAACAACTCTGCATGTTCAGTTTTTTTTTTTTTTTTTCTTTTCCAATACATTGTGAATTCACATTGCTTCATGTTTTTTTCTGCTCGCCTGCTGCTGCTGCTGCTGGAAAATGTTGGTTGCCAAGGTGACAGACAGGAAACTGGTCGTACCCAGAGAGCGAAGAAATGGAGGCTCATGGGAATGAGGGTCGCTGCACTATTTCATAGTGATGGCCATCCATCTCAACTCCCCTCTGTGGCATGACAGTTATGCAATGTAATTTGTGTGCCTGCCTGGCTGAATAGTGCGTACATCAGTGTGTGTGAGTGTGTGTGTGAAGGGGAGGGCCGGTGTGTACAGTATGATATAAATGTTTACCTTACACGACAGCAGGAATCGTTTTACCTGTGAGTGATGTGAGACAGCACTAATCTTTAGTGTGTGTATCCATCATGCTTCGCTGCTTTGCATTCAGCGCTCAGGGTTAGCGCAGTGGAGGGCTTGCACAGTGCTCACACCCCCCCACCCCTGACTGTGCACACTGTATCATAACAGCACTGAAGCCAGACTGGGCAGACTGAGACAGCCTGATCAGTCAGTGTCACTCAGGTAGAATTCCCCAAGCCGAAGATCCCTCACTTGTCAATCTGCCTTTGATCAGCGGCCTTGGCTGCATGCAAAGCACCGCACGCCGGCTCCGCCTTTGAAATGCAGCTCCCCTCACTCTGCATGTAATGGCCTGGCTCAGAGACAGACAGAGAGAAACTTGAGTTAATGCCATTTCTCTGTGCATTATCATTCCAGTGCCATCTTCCAAACCCAAACTCAGAGCCTCAAAAGTGCACAGAATCCAGCCTGTCAAACATGCTAATGCATTTTTTTACTGGCGCGTCATCAGCCTATAGCACGGCGCTGATTAGTTTTCGCGACCACAGAAATATCTTCAGTCAAAGCAGAGCCGAAATTTAACAGAGCGCCGACATCAAAACTGGCTCTGAAATGAATAAGAGATGACTGGAGGCTGAAAATGGAGAAAGAGAATGGATGGGAGGGGTGAAATGAGAGTTAGAGGTCCCTGAGTCTCACTTCATCATGGACTCCTGTAATTATTAACTTTCTCTCTCTTTTTCTCTCCTCTATCTCCACCACGCAGGGTTACCAGCGATCAAATCACTTCATCGCCACTCAAGGTGAGTGTAAAATACCCAGCGGCGTCCGTGTTTAACAGCCAATATTTGTGTTTGTGTGTTTGTTTGTAGCGTTCTTTACTCAGCAGCTCAGCTGACAATATGAAAATAACTCCTGAATTATTAATGTGTCAACAACAAAGAGTCTGCGCTCACATCTGGAGCTCCACTGTAAAGCTTCACTCTCTCCGTGCGTGTGAGAAACTCGCTCACAACAATCGACTGTACGCGTCAGTCAGCCTGCACTGTAACACTACTGAGTGTCGCCCTCTGTGAAGCTCCTCGCTCGTGTTTCTCCTCCTTTCCATCTGCATGTGTGGTGCGCCATCGCCTTGATGTTGGTTTGATACACTATATATGCTGCACTCCCAGAGCGAAACACTCACACTCTGAGAGATAGAGAGACAGAAAGAAGGAGAGAAAGACTGCAAGACATTCTCTTTTTTCTCTCCGGCTCTGATCCTATTTATTCAGTGAATATGTTTTTTTGTTTTTTTTTCACTTCGTAATCCCCCTCTGATTTCTTCCCATCCCTTGCTTTGGTCTCAGTTCTACCGCTTCACAGAAGTAACCTACCAAAATCTCTCCCTCTATCTCTCTCTCTCTCTCTCTCTCTCTCTCTGTTTTTCTCTCCCTCTGTCTTTCCCTCACTGTTCCACATTTTGCTCACAAAGTCTTCCTTCATGTGACGGTTCAGGCAGCAATGGAAGGGTGCCAATATGAGCTGTTCCAGTGGGACTACATGCTGAAATTTTACTCACAGTCTGACTAAATTTACTGACTCAAAGTGGTACATCAAAATGTAAGAGTTTCTTTGATTTGAGACACAAAAGAAGTGCTGTTTTATGATTAAAAGAGTAAAACAGGAAAAAAATGTTTGATTTTCTTCAGTTATTTTAATCCAGATTTGAAAAAAAAAAAAATTAAAAAAACGCATTGACATCTCTCATCTCTTTATGCATGTTACAGTTCACTTTCTCATTTTGTATCTGAGCTTTTAGACAGTGTGCATCAGCGTCAGCTTTGTACAAATTCCCAAATGGCACCACTCACGTTCTGTCATCTCTTTTTGCTGCTACATCCCAGCAACAAGTGATCCGTAAATGGACCACATTTGTTCAAAATAAAGCATTTCATAGAAACCCACAACTCTGACAGTGCAATATGACCTCAGCAGGGGGCTTTTGCACCCAGCTTTTAAGTTTTTTTAACTTTCATGTTTCCAGTGCACACAAGTCAGTTTGGCATGCTCACGAGAAAGTTTCCTGTGATTATAAAAAACTTTCCTATGCTCACAGAAAGGTTATCTTACTGACAAAAAAATTCCCTTCACTCAAAAGAGAGTGTCTTAAGCTCACATAATAGAGAAATAAATAAAAATTACCTGCTCACAAGAAAGTTACTGTTGCTCAAAAGAAAGTTGCTGTGTTCATGACAAAGTTTCCAAGCCCATAATAAAGTTTTCAGTGCTCACCCTAAAAGATTATGTGCCGGTGATGGGCCTCATCCATCCATTTTCTTAACAGTCTATCCTGTTTCGGGTCGGGTGGCTGGAGCCTTTTAACCTTGCAGAGCAGATGGAGCTGCCTGATTCATTTCTGAAATCCTGCAGATCCATCTTGTTATGATCCAACCACAATCTATTTCACCCGGTCTAATATTGACCGAACCAATCAGAGAAGAGAGGCGGGAGCTGTAGGAGCTGCAGACGTTACGTCAGCGGGAAGTGTCTGAAAGTTCGAAAACAATGGCGGAGTGTGAAGCGGTCTTCGTGGACGTGGCGATATCTGCAGTTTTATCAGAAATAGACTCAAAATCTTCTTTAAATGAAGAACAGAGAACATCACTCAAAGCCTTTTTGATGGGAAACGATGTTTTTGCTCTTCATCGGTCGGGAGAAGAGCAAAATCGGACTAGTGAAATATCTCTGCAGCGGATATAGGAACTTTCTATTTGGTGTCAGGTTGCAAATCTGCTACATCACTGTGGCTTGATGTGGATTGGTCTGTGATGAGCACGTTGTCCAATCACCAGCTGCTAGATTTTTTTAAGTCCCGCCTCTGTCCGTCTGGCTTGTCAGGTTAGGAGCATATCCCAGCTGTCATTGAGTACATCCTGGATTGGTTGCCAGTCATTTGCAGGGCTGACATACAGACAAACAACCACACACACACACCCACACCCACGGGCAACTTAGAATAATTAATGAACCTAACGTGGGCATGTTCTTGGTCTGTGGGAGGAAGCCGGAGCACCCGTGAGGCTTGAGCGCTGGTATCTGTTGAGCATGGGAACTCTGTTTTTGAATTTATCCACCCATGTCACCTTCAGGGCCTCCGTAGTTTTATGCAGGCAGCTGGCATTATAATGTGCTGTATTCCTTTGTTCCTTAGAAACACTGAGCCTGAAGCTGCATCCATTCAGGGTAACACTTACTATTTAAAGTGCTGAAGTTTTCACACTGTACCCACATGGTGTATTCATAAGTGAGGCGCTGCTGACCATTTCACACCCTCAGCTGATGTCGTGTGGACCAGAAAGCAAACAGGGAGGACATGTCATTGGCTGAACGGTTTCCACATATTGGGAGGAAAGTTTTGGCCGTCATGGTCCAGGGATGTCGCCAAGACTACAAGCAGTTCAGATTTGTCTCTGAATAAAGAGAGGATAAAATCTGCAGATTCATGAATGGATGGATGAATATTGGTGATGATGTCAGTCGTGGAGTAAAACACAGCTGTTTCTTACTCCTCTCTCTCTCTCTGTGCGTGCTCCGAGCAAAAACCCCCGAGCCCCATGGAGCTCTGCAGGTAGAGGTTGATTTGTTGTATCTTAGATGAGTCTTACTACAGCTGTGCGTGTGCAGCAGGCAGCAGGTGCTCTGGGCTAACTCTCTATTATGTCCAGAGATGAGGGAAGGAGGGAGGAGGCGGGCGAGAGGGGAGGCGGACTAGGAGGAGAAATGTCAAGCGCACTCTGAAAGAGCGAGTCCAAAGCAGCAGCGTGTTGTGCTTTGCATACAGATTCACCCAGGCACGGGGATCACACATCATCTGTCTCTCTGCTGACTGCAGCGTCCCTCTGGCCATGCATTTAGTGCGCTTCTCCTGCTGCTGCTTAAAAATTAACATCTCATATATCACAAATGCACTTAGAAACCAGAGCAGTGGTTGCTAACGGGGAAGGAGAGAGAGCTGTGAGGAAGTCTGTAAAGCGGAGAGAAAACAGGAGTTAAAGCAGACGCCCACACGTGGGAATTAAAACATACACAGGCTGACATCAGCTGACCTGGTGGAGAAACCAGATCTGTCTGTTAGGAAAGGAAACGCAGCTGTCAGTTTCTCCACACGGTCTGTTTCTGAACACAGAGAAGGGTTGTTACTCCTCCTCCTCTTCAGGTTTGTGTTTCTCAGTCTACAGAGGCTTTTGCATGTTTACCCTGGGGGTTGTAGTCAAGTGTGTAGCTTTTGATTTCTCTTGTTAGGTGAGAAAAAATAAAAACAAAACAAGGTACACAGCACCTTGTTTTCACAGTTTTTTCCCATTTTCATTGTATTTATCTATCCACAAGACGGAAACCTCTACAGGCCTGTGTGTTTCTTTCTGTAACAATTTTAGACTTCATTCTGGGATTATGTTTTCTATCTGAGTCACAGTGGAAAACATGTTGTTGACAACACACTCTCCACTTGTTGTTTGAGATTCTTCTCCATACATTTAAACTCACACTACAGTTAGTTTCAGTCAAATCACTTCCCCATTTAAGGCAAGTTTCTAAAGAGATGAGTTAAAACAATTATTCTCTTTTTTGAGTCTGCTTGCCCCCCCCCCTGTGTTTGGGACTTCAGCTGAAGTGAATGGGACATGATCCACATTTAGTAGCTGGATACTTTTTGTACTCTCTGGAACTTGAATCCCAATTTCATTCCTTTAAATCAAACAAGAAAAATAAACCACAACATGTGTTTATCATTTTAATAAAAGCTGCCCACACTAACTGTGACTGTGTTTTACTGTGGGTGGAGGAGTGGAAGAAAATACGACAATATATAAAAGCCTAATAACCACAACATAAAAGAGGAAAGTAAAACATCAGAAACAACAAGACTTAAAAAAAATAAAAAAACTAAATAGAAAAAAATAAAAAAATAAACTTTTTTTAGCTAAAATCTCTTATAAAAGCACATCGATTAAATTTTTAAAAAAAAGAAAAAAAAAACAAGTGAACAAGAACAAATTGTTACATTTCTGTCAGTTAATCACATTTTAGGTTTTATATTGTCTTTTTATTTTGATACATTTAAGGCTCAGCACTTTTGTTGCATTACTGTCCAGTTAAATCATAGTTCAGGTTTTTGACGTTTCAGGTTTTTGCTACAAATTGGGTTCTAACGGGCCCCAAACACTAAGATCTGACAGCTCTTTCCTAGTCAGGTCCCCCAAGTGATGAGCTGACCAATCAGACAGAAGGGGGTCGACGAACAGGGAGTCTTAAAGAGACACGAGCTGAAATAAGGCTTCATTAAGACACCAACGATAGAATTTGTTTTGTTTTGTTTTGTTTGTTTTTGTCGTTGTTGCTTTACATAAATCATGTAAAGCTACTACAGGCGTATCATAGGAACAGAGAGGAGACTTAAAAAGCACAACCCCCACTCTTTAAAGTCATTCATGACAAAGAATCATGAAAAATGACACAATGGATTATAAAAGAAAGCAGGATGAGATTCAGAACAGAAAAGGAGACAAACAGGAGTTGTGCTCTGTTCACAGTGGGCGACACACACTAAACGTTTCTCACACTTCAAAGTGTTAAACTACTTTTGGCCTCAGTAAAATTTTACTTTGTTTCCTGTTATACTGGTGTTAAGTCTATCTGTAAAGACCTTTGAAAGAAAATGTATTAAATCTGAAATTTGTTCTCAAGATAAAACTGAAATACTACATGAATGATCAACTTAGCCATATAAAGCAAACACACACAAACGTAAAAAGAACAACAGTCAGTATCAGAAATAGATCTCCTCTGCCAGTATACGAAAAGAAATGAGTGTTGATGACCTTCCCCCCTGAAGTCATGTTGGTCGTGTACAGGTGAGCAGATAATACTCCTATTAAACAAACTGGATGGGAGGAAATGATCGACATCTTGTTCAGTAAAGGGGAGGAGTGTATTTGGCAGAGGAGTCGCTATGAAGGAGGACCGTGTGATATTATCAACGCTGAGGTGTAATGAAATCAATGAAAGTGTCAGCGTCTCCGTTGGGCTGTGATTTGTGTCAGGCTTCGCTGCCTGGAAGAGGCAGTGCAGGAGCTTGTTTGCACAATAGCCGAGGATTTGTGGGTGTATTGAAATGACATTTCTCTGTAGTATTGGGAGAACACAGAGCGGGCAATAGTTCATGAATGACACATTGTTACTCTATTCCCTGGCATGGATTACACAGCACCTCTACACTGATGGTTATTGCTGCTATTTTCTCTGACTTATGGCTCATCCCTCCGCCCTCCTCGTCCTCCTCCCTTTCTCATTCTCTCCCCCACCCACGCCTCCATCTATACCTCTCTTGTATATCTCCTCCTCTGCAGGCCCAAAGCAGGAGATGATCTACGACTTCTGGCGGATGGTGTGGCAGGAGAACTGCTTCAGTATTGTCATGATCACCAAGCTGGTTGAAGTGGGCAGGGTAGGTTTCCCTTCTTTTTTGTCCTCTGACCTCTCCAGCCAGGCGTGATGATGGATGAAGAGAATGTATTTTTCTGCAGTTTCTTTTTATCTTTCACGATACATCAGTAGAAATGCTGCTGTGTTGTTACAGGAAATGGTTGCTGTTTGATCAAAGTGATTGCCTTTTGTTTTGGTGGCTGTGTGAGCTCAAAGCTTTGGTGAAACATCATCTTCTTTACAGACTTCCTTAGGGCTGAACAATTTGCAAAAATAATCTAATTGCAATTAATTTCCCCATTTTACAATTGCGATTATTTCTAGATCCCCCATGAGGTCTTAACCAAACACATTGTTGGAAATGAACATCAACATTTCTAACAGCAAAACAAAAACCCATGACATTTCCTTTGTGTTACTCATGACTGTTTTTTGTCCACTGCAGTGACTTTTCACTTTTTCCCAATACTTTTAGACCATTTTTTGCTAACTTCTGACTTTTCTTTTAGTCTCATCTCAACTTTCTTGCCATTTTTTTGTGGCCATTGGCTAGCTTCACCAAATTTTACTGTTTATTTTGTGCGACTTTCTTCCCCAATGTTTCTGCCTTCTGACCATTTTCCAAGTTTTCCCACAATGCTCCTGCCTATTTTTGTTGGTTTTTGCCAATTTTTGTCACTTCTCATTTTTTTCCACCACTTTTTGCCCATTTTTTGCTACTTTCTCACTTTTTTCTTTTGGTTTCATCCCAACTTCTTGACATGTTTTGTTGCCTTTGGCCATATTTACCACATTTTTTCTCTTTTGGTCACTTTCTTCCCAATTGTTGATGCCTTCTGACTATATTTTCCAAGTTTTCCTAGAATGTTCCTGCCCATTCTAGTTGGTTTTTTGCCCATTTTAGTAACTTTTCTCTTTTTCTCCACCACTTTTGGACCATTTTTGTTACCTTCTGGGTATTTTTTCAGTATTATCCCAACTTTCTTTCCATTTTATTGTTGCCTTTGGCTCTTTAAACCCATTTTCACTGTTTTTTTGTCACATTAATCCCCATTGCTGCTGCCACCTGAATATTTTCCAAGTTTTCTCAAAATGTTCTTGCAGGCTTTTGTTGGTTTTTGCCCATTTTAACCATTTTCACTTTCTTCCCCACCACTTTTGGACCATTTTTTGCCACTTTCTAACTATTATTTAAGTTTTATCCAAACTTTTTGACATATAATTGTTGCCTTTAGATTTCTTAACTAGTTTTCATTAATTTTTTTGTTATTTTTTCCCCATTGTTTCTGCCTTTTGACTATTTTCCCAGAGTGTTCCTGCCCATTTTTTGTAGGTTTTTGCCCATTTAAGTTGCTTTTCACTGATTTTTCACCACTTTTGGACCATTTTAAACTACTTTCTGATTATTTCTCAGGTTTTCTCATAATTTTTTGCCAATTTCTGCCATTTTTTACCACCTTCAACTTATTTTCATTGCTGCTTCTTGTCATTTTTGCCCTTTTTCACCACTTAGATGGTTTGTCTTGCTAGGTTTAGTTTCAGCGATTTGGCTTATTGGTTGAGCAGGGCTGAGTAACACTGGTGTAAAGCATAAAACACCTACTTGCAAGTTTATCTGGTATTCTGTCACCGGTTAAAGAAATATTGCACTCTCTGCAATTAGAATATTGCAACAGGTCATATTGGGATTTAATCTAATTTGCAATCAATTGCCCAGCCCTAGACTTCCTGCAGTTGCTCAGCACTGGAAGCTGCTATTATCGCCTTCAAAATACACAATGACACATTGCAGATGCAGGTTATGGCATCTTTTTAACATTGCATTTGTTCGATTTATTCACTGCTGTTACTAGATTTCTACGGCAAAGGCTCAAGTTTCCTGCTTTTTGTATTCATACGCCGGTCATTTCCAAAGCAGCATATTGAGCAAATTCAATCCAAAACTGCTTTATTCTCATAAGAGCTTTAATACACTGAAGATAAAAAACCTTGAAGCTTAAATAGACCAACACATTTGGAGGTTGATTGTGAGAATAATGCAGCTCAGGTAGCCTGCAGTTGTGGACCATTGTATGAATAAATGCTGTGGTAACAACCCTAGTAGAGTTAGAAAATTAGTCAAATTGGGTGAGATTACTTAACTTTTACAAAAGCCAAAATAAATACCTAACAAAATGCTTTAAATTTTGAGCAAGGCCGTGGAATTATTAAACAAATGTGAAATGGAAAAACTGCAAACATCCTGTTTTAGGGGAGCAGTGCCTTGGAGAGGATTGAAAAGAGCAAAGTTTGCTCAAATCCTGCACACTGTCCAAAAGTATATTAATGTTTTTCTGCTAAACTTTCACATTACAAATTCAAAACTGAACCACAGTCATGATTTTATGTCCCTCTTATAAAAAAAAACAGAAAGAGTTGTAGATGTGAGTTCCAGAGTTCTGGGCAGAGAAAAGTAGTTCCTGATAAAAAGAAGTGGCGCTGTGATCAGTGCTGCATGATGTCCTCAGGGAGTCTGAAATATTGTTCTCATTTCACAGCTTTTAGATTTTACATTTACTGACAAGAAAACTGTGGAAATCAAAGAGGGCCGTTCTGCCATTTCAAGACAGAAAATTAAACTTGGTGTACTTACACATTTATGATTCAGTAGCAAGAGCAAAAACCCAAACTTAAAGTGCTTTTCAACTGCGGGAAACAGGGTCTTAAATCCTGGGATAAGGGCTGAATCTTTTCCATGTCGTGTTGAAAATAATAATAAGACTGTTTCTATGCTGGGTGGCCTTCACTATTCTCTCACTGCCCTCTATTGGTCTGATGGTGTAGGGTTTCTTTTTTTTTTTTTCCTGTTGTCAGACTCTTAGCTCATCATCAGCTGTCATCCAGATTAACTTTTTGTTGATCACATTTTCTGGCCTTTTCAAATTAAAAAAAAAAAGTTCTTGTATAGGAACAATGCAGTCTTAATATGCATCAACATCAGACATACAGAAAACATGACATTCTTTTTGGAGAGCTGACATAAGGATCTCATAAAAAGAGAGTATGGATAGAAAAGGAATATTGAAAAATAGACAAAGAAAATCACTGTGAGGCAGAAAGAACAAAGCAATGTGTCAGTAAATGTCAGTTTTTAACACTACACTTATACAGCCATCCCACATAATCCACTATTATCCTGTTCAGGTTGAAAAAGTAAGAATTTAAACCAGTGGGAGCAAAAAATGTTCACTACTAAATCCTTTCACACACACAAAAAGAAAACAACAGCAGTAAATCAATTGAAAAGAAAAAAGAAACTTACTCAGAAACCTAAAAGTCAGAGTTTTGGCAGGGGACAGAGAAAAAAATAACACCATATCTTACAGTCAGTTCAATTTCCAAAGTTAGAAATGCCTGGAGACATCATCAATCAAAGATGTCTTATCTAACCTCAGTGTCAACATATTTATGTCAGAAATGTGATGGTGGGGAGGATTGCAACAACAGAAGGAAAAGTCCAAATATTAGAAAAGGTCAGAGCAGGATTAGAGCACAGCAACATGTCTGCTGTTTAAATCTCGGAGCCTGCTGCTCCAAAGGTTTGTTATCGAGTGTGAGTGTAAACCTTTCTGAACTGGGGCTCTTTGTTGTTTGTCCAGATGAAGTGCTGTAAGTATTGGCCTGATGACACGGAGCTCTACGGTGACATTAAGATAACGCTGCTGAAGACAGAAACACTGGCGGAGTACACCGTCCGCACCTTCGCCATGGAGAGGGTGAGTCATGCTCCAGCATTAAATTTAATTTTCTTCCTCCTCTGTTTAACACATCTATTATACATGTTTCATTTAGCCTCAGGTTTGTTTTGTTTATTTGCTTAATAAGGATGTACCCTCCTATGAAATCAGATTGCCTTGATGCTATCCCAAAAACCTGGATTATGATGTTTTATTTGTCCTGACAAGAGCGGGACTTATGTTAAAACTTGTGCTGAGTCTCACTTTTAATTATTTGCCTGTTCACAATCCATGATTTAACATGGGATCATCAGCACCAAAACTGGTTATTTATAAACGCTATTTCTCATTATCCATTATCATTATCCATGATTAGGTCAGAGTTTCCCATATGGATATCAATGCATTTACAGCACATGGACGCCACACCTCTGAAAGTTTAGCAGCAAGGAGCAAGTTCAGTCTGGCTGACCAGGGGAGCGATAGAGCACAAGGCTAAAACACAGGTTAAGCTATGTGTGATAATGTTCGTTCTAACCCATATGCAGCTGTTCTACTGCAGTGATCTGATCAAACCTGAGAGTCTATCAATAAAATGAAGGGCCAGGTTATGTTTGCTCTGCTTGGCGAGGTTAGAGTTGGTAGATGAGCACTGGAAGGACATAACCAGGACTAGCTAACGTTACATGCAAGGGTGCAAGATTCAGATTAGACAAATTAGGCCTATGCTGAAGTGCTAAAAGTAAGGATAGACCGACATATTGACCATATATCTGCATTGGCTGATATGCAGGTAGGTTTGTGAATATATTTTACCCCGGCATTGTTTACAGACAGGCATCCACAGGCAGCTCTGTGTTGCTAGGAGACGCAACAATCCATGTGCAGATTAATCAATCAGGCAGTATGTATCAGTCAGTGAACTGAGTTTACAAAGTTTGATTGTTGTCACCTTTCAAACAGTCAATAAATACCTTCACTGCAAAAATTGAAATCAAAGAAAGTCATTATCAGAATCAGAAATATTTTGTTTATCCTGTTGGGGAAATTTAGTGTTGCTAGATGCTCATCATAGTACAAGAGTAGAAAGGAATTATTAGGGATAAGAAGGACAATAAGGAATGCAATGAAAAATTAAATATTAAATAAAATAGAATGAGCAATAAGATAAGGTGTAATAAAAATGGTATAGAAAAAATAGAATAGAATACTGAATAAGTGTGTGAACAGAACAAAGTACTAAAACTTGTGCAGTTGGTTCAATAAGCAAGAAATAAGCAATAAAATTACAGTAAGTGAACCAAAATATTGCAGATATTGCACTTTTTTTTTTTTTTTTTTTTTTATATATAATACAAATAATTATGTCTTATTTGCACTAGAAACTATCTTATTGTTCTTGATATGAGCCCTACCTGACCAGGTCATGGAAATGTCTTATTTCAATATATTTACATACAAAAATGAGGTCTGAAGTGCGTGTAACAAGTCAAAACATCTGCCAATGGGACAAGAAAATGTCATAATACAAGAAATGTTTTGCTTATCCCATTGGAAGATTTTTATGACTTGTTAAAGGCAATTCAGACATTATTTTTGCATTTAAAAAAATTGAAGTAAGACATTTTTATGACCTGGTCTAGTGAATGTGGCTCAGATCAAGAATAACAAGGTAAACTTAGTAGCACTTAAAGTGAAGGTGTTGTCCCTTTGCATTGTGGGGAAAGTTGTCTTGAAGAACGAAAAGTTGTCTCAAAAAGATCAAACACGTTTTACCAAGAGCCACATCTTTATAACAGTGGGTGCTAGTGCTGCTGGGAAATGTATTTTGGTTACAGGTTTCACTGCAAATGAAAGCAAATGATTAGTTCTCACTGTAAAAAGTAAAAAAAAAAAGTAATCAGGAGCACAACATTTTTAACATGTCTGTGTTATCTTGCCTCTGCATCTGTGTCCTCCAGAGGGGTTATCCTGCCAAACACGAGGTGTGCCAGTTCCACTTCACCTCCTGGCCTGAGCACGGGGTGCCGTACCACGCCACAGGCCTGCTGGCTTTCCTGCGCCGCGTCAAAGCCTCAACACCTCCTGATGCTGGACCTGTGGTGGTCCACTGCAGGTAACACACCTTTGATCCCAACACCTGAAAGTCTGTCAGACATTCTGCCTTATACACATCTTCTTCTATTTCACTTTCTTCTGCCTCTGTATTTTTCTTTCAGTGTCTTGTTGATGATGGTGTGTAGGTGGAGAGCCTGATAGTGATAGACACAGACAAATCAGAACTTGGAGAAGATGTGCAGTGTTGTATTTTACTTTTAAGCAGCATGAAACTCACTGAGACGTAGGCAGCGAGATGTTGTATGATCAGAGATCTTTGTGTGCCTTTTCAGTGAAGGTCTTTTATTCTCCGTGTGACTGCTGCTGCTGCACGTCCATGTTAAACCTTGAGAACAAGACTCTTATGCTCGCTGGGAACATCTCCTTAAATCTGAGATTACTGTGTTTTTTAAAAGGCGTTTTCAGATCATTTGAACCTGTTTAAAGACATTATAGCCTCTCTATGACAAATATCCTGCAGAATAGAGCTTTTTGGTGAAAGATGCTTTGTTAATCTTGATTCAGCCATTACATTTCTCTCTCTAATCCGCCGTTCTCCGCTGATAAAGCTTTTCGCAGAGCGTGGGTGGTGCTTGTCTTTTGCCGTCTTGATTTGTTAGTTTGTGAGTGCGACTGTGTTTCACAAATATATCGGAGGGTCTCAGCTGAGAATTTGTAGCAAACAGCATTGCCAGAAATACAAGGAGGCTTCCAAGACGAATTATTGTACAGGTATGAATCATCAGGAAAGCACTGACATCAAACAAAATCAAAAATACCAGTGTATTTCTTTTTCCTACTTTTTCTTGTAGCCAAAGACACCCTGAAAACTCAGCTCTAGATGCACAATCTCATCTATTTTACATGCACTATCCTCTTTGAAGTACTCCACATCTCAATCAGGAACAGTAGAAACACAATGTTTGGTTTTAAGGTCGGAGGTCCAGCCCACGTCGAAGATACTTAAAATCTCAACAGTCATTAAAAATGTAAGAGATCCCACACATGATGACAAATAAAGACAGATTTATCAGGTTTGTTTTCATAGTGTGTGGAGAGCAATAGTGAGGCAAACACGGCATCAATGCAGTAAGCACAAAAGATCCAAAACAACAATGAATTTAAAAGCATGTGCAGAGGTTTAAATTCTCCACAAACTGCTGCAGAAGAAACTATATCTCTGTACGTCAGCTTCCTTACATTCATTTAAATGATCCATGACTCATTTGTGCTGACCAAAAGGCCTGTTTCTATTCAAATTACCCTGGTTATACACTTTTTGATCACTTTAACACATTTTCATCTCTGGACAACTAAAAAATGAACACATCTGTTCCTGAAGCCTGTTACTATTAGAGAATAGGATCCTTTTCTACACAAATTAACAAAAAACTGCAAACATATCCACATAATAGAACCAGAACCAAACCAATCATGACACATCACTAATAGAAAATAATGCATTTACATTTACAAAAGTGTTAGTTAAGAGGTCCCAGGGATGGTGAAGAGGTTTGTGTCAGAGGGGCAGAGTGTATGGGGAGGGGTGTAGGGGAGGAGCATGTCAGTGAGGTAAGAGGGAGCCTGGTTGTGGAGTATTTTGTGAATAGGAAGTAGGATTTTGCATTTAATAGATTTGATAATCTTAACTTTTTGCTCATGGTGTGACCACGACTGCGCTTCTTCTACTTCCTTCTTCAGCCAGTTTTACTTTTACTTTTTGCTTTCACTGATTTTAAGTGGAAACCCACAGAGTTTGTTCTTTCATCTGTGGTTATGTTGTAAAAACAAAAGAGAAAGCAGAGTATTTAAATAAGTAAGCCCCTAAGACGTAAATCTGTCTTTATTGATTCATTTCTACCCAGAAGCCTCTGTACACAGCTCATTGCCGACTGTAATTCTGATGAAGCTCCGATCTCTTTGCATCGTATCATAAATGATGAGCTCGCTCGACTACATTGATGCACAGTGGAGAGATGTTTTTTCTACTTATTGGAAAAAAAACAGACACTCCTATGAAGACAAATGCTTTCTCAGGGTATGAGATATCTCAGTGCAGGCTCACAGATGGATTTTTAAGGAACTAAACAGTACCTGAGGAGGATTTTTGCATTCACAAACACCCACTCATGCCTTTATCAGTGTAACACACACACACTCACACACGCGAGGCATAGGCCGCTTCATAGAGCATGTTTAAATGTCTTAACACTTTGTAGCTAAAAGGTTCTTCACTTTCAAACTCCAACTTAGATTTTCTCTGACACACAAGCATAATGGTCACAGTGTTTCTTCTCTTTCTGTGCAGAACAAAGAATCTTATTATGCTCAACTCAGAGCAGAGAATCTCGATCATTACCTAAGACGTCCCGCTGTGACATTCTCCATTTCTGTGTTGTATTCATGCTCGTCGATCTGTCTCCTCTCCTCCTCTCTCTTCTGCATCAGCATGGGGGCAGGAAGGACCGGCTGCTACATTGTGCTGGATGTTATGCTGGATATGGCAGAGTGTGAAGGAGTGGTGGACATCTACAACTGTGTCAAGACCCTCTGCTCTCGACGAATCAACATGATCCAGACTGAAGTAAGTGAGGGAGCTGCTTTGAAGTGAGAGCGGCTCCGTTAACCAGGAGCTCTGATCTCATTTTCACAGTGTGAAGCTGCTGGAAACCCATACTTTCATTGGTGTCTACCATTATCAAGCTATTTTCTACACAACTAAAGAGATATGCTTTCAAAATTAGCAGAAATAATTTAAAAGTGCTCCATCAAAATCAAAGTTGTTGGGTTGGAAGCTGGAAAAATGCATCATCTCTGGTTGTCAGACACTTTTACAGCAACCAGACTGTGGCTCTTACTGGGCGGCTCTGGTGGGGTCACCCTGGTGTACAAGCTCAGAGCCTATTAGAAGTGGTTCAAAGAGAAGCAGTGAACCAGTTCAGGGGTAATACCTGGATAACCCCTTTAAAGAGTTTTTATTTTGACAGGAAGTTGACAGGACAGATGTAGTTTGTAACACCTGGGCCTGAACACATATCGAGCAGCTGTGTTGACCTTTGACAGCTACATAAAGCACTTACATGGGTTTCAGGGCATCAAAGCGGTGAAGGAAGGTGATCTGGAAAAGAAACAAAGCATTGACTTGGTCTTCAAATTCTCTGGCTCCTAATGAAATGCTGCATATTTTGAACAGTGTCGTCAAAATTGATTATTTGTATAAAGGCAGCTATATGTTTCAATGTATAGTGATAGGCATGTTAAAATGAAAAAGAATAAATAAAAAATCATAATGCATCATATTGTTGCCCCCTTGAACTGACAAAGTAAGTAGTAAGTTCTTAGTTACTCAGTTACTTGAGGAAAGAGATTTTGCCTTAAGTCAGTTCTTCAGGGTGCTCCACCTCTGGTAAAATGGTCATTATCCAAACTGAAAAGTTAATGCTGTTTTTACCTCAGTATTCTAATGGTCTAAGTCAATTGTGCGCTCTTTTTGGTTCAGTTTATTCTGTTTCCTGAAAAACTCAAAAATATAGCATCACTGCCCAACACACACTCTTAATTTGAAAAGGCATTTGTGGTCGTAATATGAAAAAATGGGCAGATTTTGTTTTTTGTCTTCTAATATTTTGTTTATTGTTTTCAGAAAAAAGATTTTTGTTTTAATTCAAAAATTAGTGATACAAAGAAAAAAGTTCAGAGTTTCAATGTTCATTTTTTTAAATTTGGAAATGAAAACCACAGAAGCACTTGATTTTGTTTCCTTTCATATCATCTTCTGAACCAAAAATCTGAATACAAAAACATTGATGGACCTATTTCCTACATCTACTGGATAGACCTCATTGTTCTGTCTCTGCTACCAACTACTGAAATGAAGTATTACTTTCAATGCTGTTGATATTTAATCAATGTACTGCAGTGTCCCTGTATCATCCATTCATTTTATTGTTAATTTCAGAAACGCAAATCAGAAAACAAAAAAAAATGCATTTTTCTTTTTAAAAATTAAGATATGGCCATAAAATTGGATTTTTTTGTTTTTCCTTAATGAATTTTTTTATAATCCCTTGTAAACATGAAGAACCCAATCTTTAGTAATCCGAAATGCAAAAAAATAAATAAATTGGGATATCTGTATTATTATAAGGTGAACTAGAGTATTCTAGCTTTCTTTTCTTTTTCGGATTAGCACGTCTTTAGCAGATTTGGTTGGTAGGAGTCTGAAGACTTGATGAGATTGTGTCACTCTATGGACATTTAGTTCAAGAAATGTCTGCTCAAAATCTCTCGCATGTGGACATTTCCACAAATGTATTATAAGTTAAACCAGACAAGCATCCACACCGTGACCTTCTTGAGAGGTTGACCAATCCATGCAATTATTTTTTCTATTTTTGGGCCACAAACCGAAAAAGGGTAAAAATTGAAAATAGAAAAACAGAAATTGAAGGCCTTTCCCTGAAAACCAAAATTTGAGTCAGAAAATACGAAAGCTTTTTTTTTTTTGGAACAGGCTCATTGAAAAGTTGTTCAATTATGTTTGAGTATTGGAAAAATAATGAAAAAAAAAGGGCCCTGAATTTTTTCTTTTGATTTGCGTTTCAGAATTGGAAATAGAATGAACAGAAGGTACACAGACCCTGCAGATATACTTCAGCTTTTTACCATTAAAGCCATACATTTCTGTGTAAATATGGTTCAAATTAATTTAATTTTTTTTTTCTAAAGATATTTTTTGGGCTTTTCTGCCTTTAATTGGATAGAGGAGGACAGTGGATAGAGTAGGAAAGGGGGAGAGAGTGGGGAATGACATGCGGGAAACAGGCCACAGGTGGGAATTGAACCTGGGCCACCTGTTTGAGGGCAAACCTCATGGTGCCATATCCACTAGGCCATCCACACCCCATAATTAATGTAAATTTAGCAAAATATGGAGGGATACTATCTTTGAAATGCTTGAATCATAATTTACAAGCCAGAAAAGATGTTCCTTATCAGAGGAAATATGACCTATACATTTTGAAGAAGTAAAAGTTTCTGTTATTCTCATGAAGACTGTGAGTGGAGACCAAGTATTAAATATCATAACAATAGTTTTTGCCTCCCTCTTTTTTCACTCTCAGCTGAGTCAAACCGCTATACCAGCTGAGTTCATATTTGTGTAATTGCAGGGCACATTTAATGTGTAAAATAAGTTGCAGAGGGGATAGTGAAATGTCTGTAATTTCCAATATACTCCTGTCTCTTTGATCTTTTGTTCAGAAGCGTGTCAAAACAAATCTGCTAGTTTCCTTGTTAATTGCACGGCTCATGACATTATTTAAGTACCATGTGTGGGCCGTGTTTTGCTCTTCTGATGTGTGATTTCTGCACTTTTGGCCCATTTATATACAATTTAGTGCTTAAAAACAATGAGATAGAGTGGGCACGACAAAATGAGAAATGTTTGACGTTTTTTTACTAATTGTCAACATTCAGCAGCAGTAATTAAATCCTGCATTGTTCCTCACAAGTGGTTAATTAATAGTTTGGAGGTTCACAAGTGCACATGGTGTTTTTGTGCAACTTGTTAATACTTTTCTGTTGCTGCCTGTGTTTTTTTTTTTGTATTTTTAGGAGCAGTACGTGTTCATCCATGATGCCATCCTGGAGGCCTGTCTGTGCGGAGAGACAGCCATCCCGGTTAATGAGTTTGCTCTCACCTACAAGGAGATGCTGAAGGTTGACTCTCAGAGCAACACGTCGCAGCTCAGAGAGGAGTTTCAGGTAAAAAACACTGACTGTGGACAACATTGCGGAAGGAAAACAAAGTCTGATGCAATTTGTCACAATTCGAATACCTCCAGATGTTTCCCCAACTGTCCATTCTGTGTTTGCAATGAAAAATATCTGTTAGTGTCCTATTTATGAAAACAAGAATGAGAGCAGCTACTCAGACACACAGCAGTTAATTACGCTCTCACATTATGTTTCCCGCATAACAGCTCATTTGATGTCAGGTATATCAACAAGAGAAGAGGGAATTTAGACTGGCACCATAGCATCTTCTTTTCCCGCTGTCTGCTCTGTTTCAAGTTTTAATTCACATGACGCGTCTGCACCTCCACTCTCTGCTGCGTGGAGCTGCACTGTGAGCTCTCATCATGATAGCACTCAGATCTGTCCTCTCATAGATGATGAGCTGATGGGGGAAAAGACACTTATTACCAGTTTATTATGAAATCAATCCGTGACAGATGTGACAGAAATGTCATAGTTTGTATTCAGATGAATTCTGCTCATTTAGATGACACAGACAGAAGAAAGCAAATGGAATTGTTGTCATGGTCTTTGGAAAGTGTGAGCTACAAACCTTTTATATGTACAATGCACCAGCGACCCTTCAAGTTATCAAAAGCTGAAGGAATTTTCACTCTTTAGGAGGCTGCTAATACTGGTGTTCAGAGAAAAAGAAGCTCTTCTAATGAGGTTTCTCTACAGGGGGGCAAGGTCAGGGCCCTTATGCACGTCCAGCTACTAACAGTGAAAACAGACCATTTGTTTACTCTTGGTAAGAAAATGAAATAGTCAGATGCATTAGCAACAGAGCATCACATAGACCTCACCACTGCAGGCATTAAGCAGGATTGTCACAAAGGTTTATCAGGTGCTATATCACACTATATTCCAAATATGCTTTCCCACTTTTTTTAAAATTCTAGTCCAAGTAATTTGATAATAAGAGCTAGGACAATCAAATTAAGAAGTTTTGCCAAGTTGAATTGAGGGTTGAGTGTCCAGTTACATAATTCCGCATTCTTCTTGTTGTATAGCGTATATCTCTATTTAATCAGAACTTGTTAACTGCCCTGACGTAACAATGACCTGGACTCATGAGCCTCTTAATTGAATCCTTTGTGTTCAGTTCAATTCTGTGTGTGTGGCTCTGTAAACAGTCATGTCAGAAGAGAACATCCTGGCTGTTCTCAGTAGATAACACAATATCCATTAGGACAATGGTCATTCATTCATTCATTCATTCAACATACAACCTTTCCTGCTCAGCAGAAAAGTTACAGATTGATGGTGAGAACACGTCTTTATCTTTAATGTAACGTTGTGTCCTTGTACAATCAATGCCAGCAGATATAGTTATTGATTAGATGACCTTTTGGCTGGAACAATTTCAGCCACTGCATAAGCCGCACAATTTCCCTCACCAATAAGACCACAGCTTGTTACATTTTTAAACACACTATGTTCCAGTTGGCAGCTGGAGTGGACTTTTCATTTGTCCAAACCACAGAGAGTCATTCACAATGTGAAGTTAGAAAATCAGTTCATTTCACTTTCCACTGCTGCACAATATCTTTATTCATAATGTATGAGACGGCGCTAAATGTGGTTTTATCCATTAAGCCCGAGGGAGCTGTGACTGATAATTAATGTGTTTTAAAGTTTCACAGATATGATTGGAGATAGTTACGCTTGTCAAGTGTTGACAGTGAGGCTGTTTGAGAGGAGGAGATTTTCTTTGCATCTGTCCATTTCTCTTTGATCTCGTTTCAGTTTCCCTGCATCTGTCATCTCTTATCTTAATCTCCATTCTTAGTCTTTCATTTTATCTCCGCATCGAAAATGTGAACACATTCCCAAACACACATGCCAGCTTTTGTAATTATGTTCTCTGCAAATGCCCTTCCCCCTCCCCCCTCCTCTTCTCTTCTCTCCAGACTCTAAACTCTGTGACTCCTCACCTGGATGTGGAGGAGTGCAGCATTTCTCTGATGCCTAGAAACCGGGAGAAGAACCGCAGCATGGACGTCCTGCCGCCGGACCGCTCCCTGGCCTTTCTCGTCACCACCGAGGGGGAGAGCAGCAACTACATCAACGCGGCGCTCGCCGACAGCTTCCTCCGGCCGGCTGCCTTCGTGGTGACGCCGCACCCTCTGCCGGGAACCACCACTGACTTCTGGAGGCTGGTGTACGACTACGGCTGCACCTCAGTGGTGATGCTCAACCAGCTCAACCAGTCCAACTCTGCCTGGGTAAGAGGAGGGGGCGATGTTCTCCACACATCTTTTTAAAGTGGAAGTCATGCTGCTCATCTTTAGTTCAGGCTGCATCTTCTTAATCACCAAATTCAACTTTTAATGAGATTAGGTGACTTAAAATACTCTGATTGTGAGTGAATCACAGCTGGATTTTCATCAGTGTCATCCACCATATTCGTGCACACACTTTCTCCTGCACAGCATCCACTTCCATTAACTATAGAGTATGACACATTCAAAAACTATCTTATTCTTTTGTTAAAAATTCCAACAACTGACTTTTATTCTTTACATAAACAGTGTTATCATGACTTGTTCTAGTAATACCCAGCCACTAGGGGGTCACTTGCCAGTGGTCTCCTAAGCCTGGGAACATGTGGAGGGTTGTGTCATCCATTGTAAAATCTATACCGTATCAACATGTGGAACAGAAACAGTCCAACAGTGTTAAGTTCAAGTTCAGGTCAGTAGTCTGATGCCTGACATGAAACATGGAAACAGAGCGGTGCTGTACACTGAAACAGATAAACCCTTAGTTTGTTTCCAGAACAGACATCTTGATTCCCCCCCAGCTAGAGAAGTTTTTGGTGCCTCAATGATTTTCAGAATTACCTGCTTTGGAAAAAAAAAAAAAAAAAAAGATTCTTTAAATTCAGTGGTAATGGCAGACTTATAAAGATAGAACACTCAAATTTTCAACCAGAAGCTTCTGTGACCAAATGACAGAGATCAAGTAAGTAGCACTCATCAGTGTTTCTAACTTCTTAACAAGGAAGGTAGCTATTAGCTGTCCTACAAGTTGCTAAATGTCAACTTGTTAGATTTTCCAAGCACATGACATGGCCAGAACGCTGTAGGAGAGAGGAATAATATTGTGGGAAGGATAAAAGGTCGGTAAAAAATACTGTAACTATGCTTAAAACTACAAATGAACTTCTTATTGTTAACTCTTCTTTTGCTTTGTTAATGTTAAAAGATCAACCTTCTGCTTTTATACGGGCCTGGCACTGGCTAAAGTGACCCCAAGAAGACACACACATACACAATTCATTTGCATGCAGTCACCTGCTCTGGATGGAGGTACTGCTGAATGAGCGAGGAGGACTTGTCCACCTGTGAGTGTTTTGGATGGGGGAGCAGCCCACAGCAAAACCTGGGGCAAAACAAACTTCACGGCAGCCACCAAACACTAGAAAAAAAGCCACTAGATTTGTTATTAGTTGCTTTTTTGAAAAAGAGTCACAGGAGGGCTTAAGAAGTCACCAAGTTGGCAGCAGTGGGAGTGGTTGATAGACGTGGAGCACGAGTAAAGTTAATAAAGACACAAAGATCAAACACAAAGAACACAAGAACAAGGAGTCATTTTCCGTTTTTTACAAAGAAAATCTAATTTATTATACTTTTCATTGCTGTGAGCCATGTATGAAGTGTAAGTATGTGTTAGTGACTTTTTCTTTACCAGTTTGAAATCAGAATCAGAATTCTGAAAACAGATTTGTAAAAACAAAGTCATTTTGGATGTCAATGAAACCTCTTCATGTAGCTGTGGTTTAGAGACAGGAATAAACATTGTTCAACCTTTAATATCATTATATAACAGTTTAAAATGCTGATGTAAATGTCATGGCAACAAGCTAGTTTGTCATTGAATGGGAAGCAGTCAGCCTGAAGTAGCAGGAAACAGTGATATTAACACTGACACACTCATTTGAGACAGTTTTCTGATATATGTGGAAATGCAGCACATTTGTGGGGAAACTTTCAAAAAGAGAAAAAGCAGTGATTTCATGATTGTTATAATACAGTTATTTGAGCATCACTTGTAGTATTTTAGCACAGTTTTCTTGTTTTTCTGTACTTTAACAGCAAACATCCTACATCAATCTCCCAGAGTTAGAGTTTGCAACCAAGGATATTTGCTTTAAAACTATTTATTTGATTTTTGAGGTTCAACATCTTTTCTTGTAGAAAAATAAACTGTGAATAACCTGAGGGAGATGAAGGAGTTGTACAGTGTCAGGTCCAATTTCCTACCAGGTTGTTTTTTATCAGTTTAAGCTGCAGAGCTGAGCAGAAAAGTAAAGACATGAAAAATAAGAAATGTAGAACAAAATGCTGGCAGGCTCCTTCATAAGTTCCAACCACTTCAGACTCTTCTGAAAAGAACATTCCATCTTTCCTGAGGAAAAATAAAAAGCTTTTTTTTGCAAGTCTGAATATTCTGAATATTTCAGTGTAGAATAAAAATAACATGAATCTAAACTCCAACACGACAGGAAAACCACCGTTCAGTGTGTTGTTGACCTCGCTGAACTTCAGTTTTGTTACTCCGGCTGGAGAGCTCTCAAAAAGAAAAAAAGCAGTGTGTCTGTTTTTACATGTAAATGGGCTATTCACAGTGATGCTTGCACAGCAAAAATGATTTTAAGATTTGAACTCAGCATCAGAAATGAGTGCCACTCTCTGCAGTGATACTTCAGTTTGGTTCTGGATTCTCAGATAACTTTCTCAAGTGCTTCCTCACTCTGATTACTTTTCTCTCTGATCCTATAAATTCACTTTTACATCACAAAACAAACCCTCAGTTTATACACTGAATCACTGATACACTGATTTATGCTGAATAAAATCTCCTGTTTTTTTCTTCAATGTACAATTTCACTCTTGGGGCCTGATTTACTAAGATCCTAAATAAGGAGTGCTAAATAACAAGTGCAAACTAATAACTTGCACATGCTACTATGGTCGTGTACGTAGTTGATAATGGGTACAAAAGTGGTGCAGGCTGCTCTGTTTAATTGATTATTTAGTATGTGCTACCGTCTGTCTCCATAGAGAGTTTGAGAGAACAGAAAGGCTGTGAAAAAAGAAAAAAAAGAAGTTTGAAGCCATAGAGCAGGGGTTCTAAACACAATCAATATCAGATATACAGACCAGCCTTCCAGTGTGCACCAAAAATCATCTGGACAACAGAAAGTTTTATGTTCTTGTGATAAAAATGACAGTTCAGGAGTCAGTTGAGTTATATTTTTATTTTAGACTTAATATCAAGAACATAAGTGCTTTGATTGTATACTTTCACTGTTACATTGTCCCAGAAATACACTCAAAACAGATGTTTGAGTCTTTTAAGTCCCAGCACAAGGGATCCACCAGGTAATAGCTTTTATCAAGGAATACTTGCACAAATTAGACCAGTCCGCTGCACACAGCCAGCAGTACAAGCTAAAAAAAAGTTGGCGTCCACATCTGACAGCAGTCAAACAATGTGCATTAAAAAACGTCTGGATATGCAGAATGAATTTCATAATCTTAACCCTTGAGGCACCACAGATTTGTCAATAAAATATTCAGTTCTGAAATCACTATTTTAAAAGGTTGTAGCATGAAAATGGTAAGTGACAAAGGCGTACTGTAAATGAGAAAATTCATCAGTGTGACCCAAGATTGAGAAACCAACACTGTTTTCAACAATTTGATTTAAAGTTTACCATGCACTAAACTCGAATACTTAAAGTATATAAAATATACTTTAAGTTGTTCCACTTTAGTACATAGAAGCACACTAAATACACTTCGAATTGAGCTTTTCTACAATTTAATAACAACTTAAATATATTAAGTGCAAAATTAGTTGTTCCAAAATAGCACCCTTTACGTTTACTAATCATGGACACACTTCAAGTATAATGATGATTAGTGTGACTTTACAAAAGTATGATAAATTATAATACACTTTGCACATTTAGTTTTCACCTGGGAGTGCATTTTTGCCAAGCTGTTGTGCGTGGAGTGACACTCCATGTTTGAAGCTCTGTGTTTTCAGGCCCTTGGTTATGGAACTGTCTAAACATCTGTCAATACTTTTTTTTATTTGACGTAGCTGTTTGTGCTTAACAATATGCCTGTTTTTACCTGCCTTTAAAACCTGTTAAATATGGGCGCTAAAACACCAACCGCTATCAGATTAGATAAATCACTTCACAGGTGCTAAGTGATTACATTTACATCTCCTCATCCCAGTATTTTGCATGTTCTGGTAATCTGCATATATTCTGCATATTCATGAAGGCAGACGCGCCATTTTGCCAATATGAGAGATGCAATCCATGGTGCACCTGGTTAGTAAATCAGCTTTACTGGTGCTGTCAAGTTTGCACATTTTTGTACACGCAAACCTTTAGTAGATCAGGCCCTTTGAGTCTGAAGGAGAGGATGCTCTGAATGACATGCAGACTCAGAGTACAGTGCAGACAACCGTATCCACCCTAACTGGTCCTCTGCCAATATATCCGTCCATTTCATTTGCATTCGTTGTCTCTGCATTAACACATCCTTATCGTTCCCCCGTGTTTGCTCATGCGTGGGTTCGCTCTTCTGTCCCTCTATCTCCGCGCTGTCACCGTGTCATGCTGGATCCACTCTCAACATTTCCAGTCATGCCTGTCAGCCGCAACCTGTCCTTCTTCCTCTGTCACTCTTTTCCTCTTCTTCTTCTTCTTCTTCTTCTCCTTTCTTGTCCCCGGCTTGCTGCCGGATTAACAGACACTTTGGGTTTGCCCTCCTGAGTCAGTGCTGTCTGTCTCCTGTCTGAATGCATAAATATTTATCTCCCCCTCCTTGCCAATGTGACCTGTTAATACCATTCTGCCAATGTGAAATGCCATTATCACTTCCTACTCCAGGGGTCCCCTCTACCCCAGAGTGACCGCAGCAGACGTCAGCATGTCATCATCGCTCTCCCGTGTTCCTCCTGTTGGCCGAGGGACACGTCTCAGGAGCAGCAGTGATAGGAGACCTTGGCTTTTTGCATGTGCCAACCTCTTGGCTAACTTCCTGTTTATCTCTCACAGGCATAGCCAAGGTCTCCTACTCCATTAATTTATAATGTGCTAATGGTAATGATTTCCGTTCATGAATAATTCAGGCTAGGTGACCGCTGCTCATGTGAAGGATTGTTTCGGGGAACGAGCGGGTTGTTTTTTTCCTCATTTAATTTAGGGTTGCTATTTGTAGATAATCATTGTCATTTAGGCTAATTGTCTCTGCTGTCAATACTCAGGTGTCTTGTTACGGCGTTTCAACATCACTGGCTGCTGACATAATGATTTGTCCCGCCTCAAGCAAGTACAGGCTAATGACCTATTAACCTCTCTTTTCCTCTCTTCCTCTCTCATCTCCTGCATCCTCTTCCTCTCTCTCTCCTCTCCTCAGCCTTGTCTGCAGTATTGGCCTGAGCCGGGCCTGCAGCAGTTTGGGCCGATGACAGTGGAGCTTCTCTCCAGGACGTCTGATGATGACGTCATCATTCGTCTCTTTGGGGTTCAGAACATCACTCGGGTAAGTGGATCCATTCCAGGGTGACAGAGTTAGTTGTCTTTTTTCAATTGACGAATCAGTGAGATATCTGACAGAAAGGGAAAATGTCATAAAAATCTTCAAGAAACCTGAGCTGTGGCTCATTGCACACTTACATTAGTACACTTAACTGAAGTTTGCTACGTACACTCTGCACTCACTAGAACAGTGCACGAAATCTAACAAGATGATGTTGGTCCAAATCAAACACTGCAGCTTCACACTTGCCAGAAATCACTTCACAACAGTTTTCAGGTGCTTTTTCTGTTACTCCTAAAATACACTGCAATCATTTGCGTTCTATCTCTGCTGCGGTGTGTGTTACATCCCCCAAGCTGCACGGCTGAGGGACAGTTGGTCCTGATACTGAGGAGTCCCTGTGCTTCCCACTCCATACATAAGTCTCTCCTCATTCATGTTGGGCTGTGAAACCCGGACCCTGTTGACTCCTGGCGTTTCTCCTCTCATTATGTCTGTTTATCGCCGTAGTCAAGCTAAATACAATTTAATAGACACAATTTGTTTTATTTTGAAAGTCACAGGCTCTTTTACAATGGTTTCCAGGGACCACTTCCTATCCCGCTCGATCTTCCCTGACCTGAATTTATACATCACAGCTGCGTCGTCCGGCAGAAATAGGGTTGCTTTGTATCACTTGGGTCCTGCTGGCGTCAGCACACAACCAGACTACAACTGAACTAATGGAGTGTGAGTTGAAACATTGACTTGAATGAATCCTATTTGATTTTTTGCCATGACGGAGCACATACAGAACGCAGACGGATGTGGCTTGTATTAGTTGCTAAGGCAAAAAAATCAAACAGGATTCAAGTCAATGTGGCAACTCACACTGCATCCGTTCAATTGCAGTGGATTTCTGCGTGCTGGCGCCGTGATACACAGCAATCCTATTTCTGCCAGATGACTCAGCTGCAGAGGGAAGATCGAGCAGGACAGGAAGTAGCACACGGAAACCATCAAATAAATTGTTTTAAGTTGACTACAGGGAAAAATTGACATAATGAGCAGAGACACGCCAGGAGTCAACAGGTTAGAGGTTTTGTAGCCCGACAACAATGAGGAGAAACATAAATGGAGTGGGGAGCACAGGAACTCCTTGATCTCACGACACCTTCTGTCTGTCAGCTCTGTGGCTCGGCGGACGCGATATGCAGCCATTGTAAGTTGACAAACAGTCAACACGCACTGCAGCAGAGATGCAATGCAGACTGATGCAGTGTACTCCCCGTTAGTCACTGATCACATCCATCAACCATTTCTTAAAATCTTTTCCCATCCCTTCCTCTTGACAATATGGCGCCAATTGAGTGTAAGAAGTGTCCAGCATCCCACACTTGACTTTTATGAGTGCGTCAGCTGAGAAATCAAAGTGCACTACTTTTTTCATTCCGTCAATGTGAATTCACTTATGCATTCAGAAATGTAAATGTCAGTGCAAAAGTATATGACTGGGGACACAGCACTAGAAAGAAGCCCCGCCATAATCTTTTGCATTAGCTTTGCTCTCCTTGGAGCAGGATGTGTCATGTATGTTTGAAAATTATGTCTTTGCAAAACTTATCTAGTAGCAAGACTAGCATAGCAGCGACAAGTAAATATTGTCAGTGAAAACAGTACAAACCAGTGCTGTAGTCCTCCAAGTGGATCCTGACTTGACTGGTAACCTGAAGTCAAAATGAGAGAACAATTGGTTTTGCTGAACTATTTTTTTTTTCTGCCTTTTTTCTACACATTACCCTGATTATTCATTCAGTTTGAGTATACAGGGCCTGTTCAACGTTGCCCAGTTCTGATACTTCACAGAGGCCACAATAAACTGACTCAGAAAACAGTAGATTCAATAGGGTCTGTATGTAAATTTAAAGTGGATGCAACAGAATGAAGTAAGGCCCTTGACAACAAGTAGCTATATTTGCTACTCATGTTTTGAATTAATGTGGAGTGCTTTACAAATCTAGTTGACTGCCACTCAGTGTAAGGTGTTTACCACCACTGCCTTAAATAAACAATACATTGTTGATTACCAAAACATATGTTTATGGGGATTAATTCACCAATATGTAAATGCTGATTATTTAATGCTGAAGTATATTTACTGTTGTTATCTATTCATTTTCAAATGTAGTTTTTCAGAATGAAGCATAAAAACACAGGAGAGCGTGCTGTTATTTTTGATGAAAAGATTAGTTATTTACTCACATACCTGACCAGAAAAATGTTTTTTGGGTGATTGTATCTTATTTTCAAAAACTTCCTGACATCTCATAGAATTTCAGTTTTCTCGTTCGAATTTGGAATGAAAACATAAATTCAGTTTGAAATCTTCACTTTGTTTCAGAATAATGAGGAGAAAATAAACACAGAGAAGGAAAATAAATATTTTAAACACTTCATGATGCTAGATGGTTTTCACATTTTACTAACAGGTGGTGGAATGCATTTGTCAAGCACTGTATTATAAAATAAAGTCTACATTTTGTATGAGTAGTCATATAACTCTGTACAAATAAATCCTTTAGAAGTTCACACTTATTAATTTCATACGACAGTAATTCACAGAAAATAATGAGCGAAAAGGAAAATTATTGCAATTCTATTATGTTAAATAACCCAGAACATCAGAGCAAGTAAAAGAAAGAAAGTAACATTGATAATTATCTTTATCTAATTTTTTTTTTTCTGTATTTGGACTCATATTTGAAGCCATCTAATAGTGACAACCCACAGTTGCAGCTTTCTCAATTCCATGACAGGATGTAATTTCCTTTAATTTCTGTCCTCATGGTAAAGAAACAAACATTTAGATATAAGTGTAATCTGACTCAGTCAAAGCTCCCAGGATTCATCACTTTGACAGTGTTAATGATGTAATTGCTCTCTAATTGGATGCTTAATTTCCTGATTGAATGACATGTTTTTGCTGTAATGTTGGACATAGACAAAAAAAAGCTCTGGCACTCTCAGCAGATAACCTGCTCTAGCTCTGCTTTACACCCTCTGGCATGACATCAATACATTTATTTTATAGAGGGTTAATGAAGCCTGGCACTAATAATAAAGATTGTGAGTGGTGACCTATAGCAGATAGTAATAAACCCGTGTTCTATACTGCCTTTATGATAACAATAACAGCTTCATTAAGTCTTCACGTCTGTTTAATTAGCAGGTATGACCCGCTATGGCACATTATGGGATATGAAATAAACATGATTTATAAATCTCTTTCATGAAAGAGGACTTTTCATTATGTGATGCTTAATCATCTCTCTATGTGTGTCTGTGGTAACATCCATGTCTGTTGTTGTGAGAACAATCGTAGCGAAACTCCAGCTTCGACTCCTCTAGTTCCCCAACCCGCGGCCTCATTAGTCTCCTGTAGATCATTCAGCAGCTAGTTATGTAGTTATATCCTTTTCTAGAAGCCTTCATTAGTGGATAGCCCCTCCCCACTCCTGGGCCATCTTACCTGACCCTAATGATGGCCTTAATATCCCTTATAGTCCCCCTCCCTACTCCCCCCCGCCCCTCAGATCACCAAATTAAACACTGCCCACATGGCCTCTCTGCAGGACACCGAGGAGACAGACTCCACAGATCAAGACACAGCTAGCCTTTGTCCCAAGAAGGTACTCCGTTTGACGTAGATATAGATATAAAGAAGGTGCTGAAAACCAAAATGAACTAAAGGGGGGGGCTCGCATTTCCCTGCAGCAAATTCTGGATGTTGAAATGCTGAGCACTGTATATCAACACTTGGATTTCCTTGTAGGAAAAGCTCAATATTGTAATGCTGAGACCCATTTCAACATTAAGCTAAAGGGGGGTACTTCCATTTCCTCTCAGCAAATGCTGGACATTGAAATGCTGAGCACCACATTTCAACACTCTTGCATTTCGTGCAGGAAAAGCTAAATATTGTAATGCTGAGCCCCATTTCAACATTAAGCTAAAGGGGGGGGACTTGCATTTCCTTTCAGCAAATGCTGGACATTGAAATGCTGAGCACCACATATCTACACTCTTGCATTTCCTTTCAGAAAAAACTCAATATTGTAATGCTGAGCCCCATTTCAACATGAAGCACTTTCTTGCAGCAAATGCTTGATGTTGAAATGTTAAGCCACAAACCTTACCTTAAAATCTCCATTGCCATCCCCGTTGCTGGTCATGTGAAATGCAGATGCTCAGCATTTCACCATAACTATGAGAAAAAGGGGTCTAACATCTGAAAACACGGGATGTGTTTGCTCTCAACCAATGTTTCTCAATGACTGTGTTCATTGCAAGTGAAGTATTCGCTGAGGTTTATAGACATTAGAAGTCTTAAGGTGTGTTTTCATAGACTGAAAAAAATAAGGACTGGTATGAAAAAGACGTTTTTACAAGTTTAAAACATCTTTTTGATACCAGGTGGTATTTGGGTGTTTATTTAGATGTGAATGTGTTTTCACTATTGCCGCATTTCAAAGTTAAATATAACCGAAGATAGAAAAAAGTTGAAAAGTTTTGCAATGTCAAAGAAAGGTTATGGTTTTGGTTGAGTCAATAAGTCGGCATGAACTTTACTTTCTTGTGGCTCTTAGTGGCTAAAACTGATGAGAAAGTTACAAACATCCAGACACACATTACCCCATGCCTTTGAGCACTGCAATGTAACTTTTAAAAGTATTTTAAATCAGCTTCAAGCCAAATTCTGTGAGGAAATCTGGATGTTATTATTGAGTTTATGGAAAAAATTTCACCATGTACCTCCAAGGCTCCTTTTTCCAAAAGCCATCAAAGCAACCTCGTCCTGTCTTTGGGCTTTTTGACACATAACCCCGAAGGCCTCAGCTCAAAGAATTATGTTTTAACTTCATATTTTAACAGAATATATTGCGAGGAGCCCAGTTTGCTTTTTTTTTTAGCCAAAGTTTTAAGAAATATACTGAGCATACCCTTTGAATTAACTCCCACCCTTGCATTAAACATCCAAATATATGAAGGTTTATGTATGCTTTTTATGGTCAGTATTTAAAGACAAGACACCTCAGAGTAGCTTTATTTAAATCAAATTTTATATGTAAAACTGGTTCAGTGCCTTTAAAAAGATGAAGAAAATTAATTCTGTGTCTAGGAGGGGTTTCCTAGTTATCTGCTTCAGCAATTAGTCTTGATGATACCTGTTGTTGACAGCTTGTTGGTCTATGATTAGATTAATTCCAACAACATTTGACTTTAATTTAAGAGTCAGTTTGCCCCTACGTACCGATGCTTCAACAACCAATTACAAGTTGCGCTGAGAGCCCCACAGCTGAACCTGAGCAGGTCTGAAGTGTTGACAGAGTCCCCGCTGGCTGATAACCAGACAGACATTTGAATGTGGTTGTGATGTGTGCAGCATACTGGATGAGTTCAAATCTTAACATATTGGCTCAGATTTGAAAACTTTTCTCATCTTTTTTCCACAACTTTCTCTCATTTTCAGCTGCAGGAAGGCCAGCTGGTGGTGCGTCATTTCCAGTTCCTGCGCTGGTCTCCATACCGCGACGTGCCCGACTCCAAGAAAGCCTTCATTAGCCTCCTGGCTCAGGTTCACAACTGGCAGAGGGAGTGTGGAGAGGGACGCACCATCGTCCACTGCCTGTGAGTCCATCTGCAACAACACTGACAATGATGAATACTTGTACAACGTCTTGGACAATGACGCTGCATTTGCTTGTAAGAATTAGATGGATTTGAGACATTATTCATTTACAAGGATAAGAATAAACTTCATTGTCCCAAGGGCGAAACTTGTCATGGACTAAGTGTAGTGCCGCTCTAAATCAATACAGTCAGTATATTCATCACATATGAAACAAACCCACTGTCAAAATAAAAATTTAAAAAAAGACTGTCACCATGTCACCGTGGCATTCCCATGACACAGCAACAGAAATAAAACAATAAAATGCCAATGTGGCAGTAAAAGCAATGTCATATTAAAATGAATGCAGGAGTAACATAACCCTCATACTGAAGCTTTATGTTATTGAAAGTTGCTTGCATAGGCATAAAAGGAAAAGTTTTGAAACGGTTTTTGCTGAACACGTTGCTGTCATTTCAACGATGATTATGTTTTTAACAAAAGAACAGAGACCTGTGTTTTACTTGTACTGTGACACTTGTTGTTTCTCCTGTTTACCTCTAAATTATATTAATACCTTTGGACATTTGTTCCTCACTGTCTTGAATTTATGAAGCTCAGTGGTTCCCAAAGTATGGGTTCAGGTCACTTTGTGGGTCACAAGACACTGACAGAGGGTTGCAAAATGCCTTTCACAATAATGATCAAAATACAAACCATCCACAAGAACATATTAGATCAATTATTGTCAAGTTTGAGGTTCTTTTTTAGTATAAAACCACACAAACAGAATGTTTTATATCTGTTTTCTTCTTTTTTTTGTTGTTGACCCCTGAGGTCACTAAACCATGGTAACATTGAGATCAGTGGAGGCAGATTAGTTTAGGAAACACAGCTACATGTGCACATGGGCAGTCTTATTTTATATCTATCTACAAAGTGAGTTTTTTTTAAGATTATTTTTGTTAGGTGTTGTCTGTTTTTGGGTTGACCTGTTCCTGTATTCCCACAGCAGGAGGTAGTTGAACTCTTGTGCCGCTTTTTGGGCTTCACAGGCTAAATTTGGGAACTCAGAGCCTCAAAAAAAAACAAAAAGAAAAAATACCAACACATTTCCCACAAACAAAAGTCATACTCAGTATCTTATGAACAATATATTATTGAATTTATCATTTTTTGGTGTTGTGGATCAGCTTTTGTGGGAAAGTTGGTCAGAGGTGCTGAACAGGGAGTATTGTCCGAGATTATGTGACCTGATGACGTGGGGCCCAATATCATGCTCCTTCTAAGCTTCTTTTTATTGCGTGGTCTGTTTTATTTTCTATCTAATATTGATATCATTTTTTTTTAGAGTCCTCTAAGGGTCATAGCAATTTTTTTCTTATTTTTCTTAGGAAGACTTGAGTTTCCTTGCAATACTTTTGCATTATTTCACAATATGTTGTCCCCCTTTTATTCCATTCTGCTGCCCTGGGAGCAGCTGAGTGAAAGTGAAGATGTGGCTCAGAACACTGCAAGAGAAAAAAGTATTGCTAGAGAATGCAAAAGTACCACACAAAAGTATTGCACAAAAGTTTGGTGAAGGAATGAAAAAGTCTTCCTGGAAAAAAAAAAAAAAAAAAGTGGTCATGACCCATAGGGGACACTTTAATTTTCAAGTAGTCATAAGACTTTTAATAATAATAATAATAATAATAATAATAATTACACTGGGGAACACAATTTTTGTTGGGTTAGGTCTGACAGCTGTTTTTCACTAACTTTTGGGTTCAGCGTTCAAAACAGTTTTTCTCTATCGCATCAAGTTTTTGAACTATAGGATCCCCGTTTTCTTAAAAAACACTGGGGAACAATTTGTAAAAAATTCAGTTGAGTTAGATTGTTATGCTGATTAAAACTAAAATTGGCATGCTGATTCCAAAATTGCAGTCAGTTTTTTCAAGCACTTCAAGTTGGAAATTTGCTGATCTTGAGGGCAAGCTGTGGAGGAAAAACTAAATGTGTTTGAAAAAAAATAAATAAATAACTGACTGCAATTTTGGAATCAGCATGCCAATTTTAGTTTTAATCAGCATAACAATGTAACTCAACAGTAATTTGTTTTCAAATTGTTCCCCAGTGTAACTGATAGGAATTCCAGTTTTAAGCTCTTTTGTTAGATACTCAGGTTGATATTTAAACACGTGACACACTGCAAAAGTTGAAATCCAAACAAGTGTTTATGTCTTATTTTTTATTAAAAACATGTATTTTTAGTCTTAAAAGGAGCCAAACTTACCAGACCAGTCCAGAAAAAAATGCCTTGTTTCAAGTTATCTAAAGACAAAATTACATCTGAATTGCTTGGAAAGAGGAAAAGAACATCTACCTATGGGGTGAGAGAAAAGTTTCTTGTATCAAAACATTATTCTAATTTCAAGTTACTTGTTAAGCAAATTCTTTCTTGCCTCATTAGCATATTTTACTCTTTGTTGCAAGCAATTCTAACATCATTTTTGTCTTTAAATATCTTGAAATAAGACATCCTTGGAGCTGTTGGTTTTTACTGAAAATAAGACATAAACTCTTGCTTAGATTTCAGTTTTTGCAGTTCAGAGCTTCAGATGGAGTAGATGTAACATGCTGTTGTCATGTTTTGTCTCCGTTGAGAGGCCTTTACTCCAAAACCCCAAACATTCTCAGTCAGCTGATTTATTCTCAAGAGGGGAACAAACATCTTCACCCTCTTCTTTATCTCAACTGCCTCTTGTTGTCTGTTTTCTGATAGCAGTGTTGGAGATTGAGGATGGGTGCACAAAGGCCTAAATAGCAAAACAGACGAGATGATAGGATTTCAAAATAAAAGCGCGTCTTAAGGATACATTTGTTACACAACATTTGCGCTTCACATTGATTCAATCATAGTTCAACCAGCAGATAGATCATTCTAGGTCCATTATTTTCATCATGTTACATTAAATGTGTGCTTTATTTAAGTTAACCTTTTAAAAAACAAAGTCTGACTAAAGCAGATGATGGAGGCATCAGAAAAACCCATGTTCTTCTGGAAGGTTGTTGTCAGTGCAGTCTGGTGACCTTAGAGAGAACTATGTTTCTGTTTCTGCTTAAAAAGACAAAAAAAAGTGAATTTCATGTGAACAGAGCAGAGTCTCTGTTGGGCCTTTTCTGTTTTATTGCCAGACTCTTAGATGTAACACGCTTTGACATGACACAGGATTAACCTTGCAGCTATTGAAGCTTATTTACTCAAGTAAATCTTTGTCATACTTATTAAATAAAACCTTTTCCTCTTCAAAGCTGCAGTCTGTGTTCATAAAATCTAAAAGTTAAAATCACACCATCAAAAAAATCTTGCATGAATTAAACATCTCATGAATTTTATTCCATTCTGCATAAAAAAGCAGCGAAACATCTCTCTGAATCTCCATTTAAGGCCAGACTTTTGTATTTGGACCTGAATAACTCGCCACGTTCACATTTCACACCTTTCAGCCGTAACTTGGTCTCAATTAAAGGAAAAAGCTTGTGTAATTCTGAGGTTATTAAAATAATTTACTCTGAGTGAGAGGGAAAACTCACCATTAAGCGTGCGAGTTTTACATTAGCTGCATTAGCATTAGCCTTTTGATCCCTCGGGGTCAGGATGTGTGTTAGTCATCTCATGTCTGATTAAGTCTCTGCTCCTGTATTTTAATGAGAACTTTGCTCTGATATTCATCCTGAAAGTCTGCCAGCTGGCCTTTTCTGACAGCATGCTTGATCTGTGCTCAGTCAAACTGTGACATTTCACTCTGCGAGAGGCCGTCTGAGCTGCTCCACCACCTCTTTATTAGGTCAGCTGTGTCTTAATGCTTCTTTCCTGTGTGTGTTTATCCCTCTGTGTGTGTGTGTGTGTGTGTAGGAATGGTGGCGGTCGAAGTGGAACTTTCTGTGCCTGCACCATGATCCTGGAAATGATTCGGCACCACAGCGTTGCAGACGTTTTCTTTGCTGCCAAAACGCTGCGGAACTCCAAACCAAACATGGTGGAGACCATGGTGAGCGAAGAGACATCTTTTTTTTCTTTCACACTCCTTTTATCGCCACAAAGGCATTAATCAGACCAACCTCCCAAATGCAGACCAAACAGTTTTAAGGTTTAAGGAGCCAAAATGACTTTATTTGTATTTGTAAGTCAGGGGTCATCAACCATGTTTGTCCATGGGCCATTTTATTTTTTAGCAGACACTGTGGGGGCCAGATGCTCTCATGAAATAAATTGTATTAATGTTGAATCCTAAGTAATAAATCATTATTCCAAAATTCCACAGTTTTCATCCAGAATTCATGTTATCATGTCATACTGTCAGTGTTAAGACTCATATTATCCGTGCCACAGGAAGCCACCAGGGGGTAATTGCAATATTTTAGGCTTCATATTTGTGAAGCTGTCTATCAGCATCAGTTGCAGTGTGATAGATTATGGTGAGTTATGGAGAACAGCAGCAGGAGACAGGCCTTCTGAATATGTTTAACACTTAGAAAATGCCTCTCTAAAAGAACCTAAAGAGGAAAGCTGATGCAGAAAAACATCAGTGAAGAATGGACTGATTATGTATGTATATACAGAGCCAACAATTAGAAAATGCTGCACCTGTGTGCTTGATTTGAAACCAAACTGCTGCTGCTGCTTAAAAACATAATCTGAGACGTCATCACAACACAAGGTATGGAGGCTTCAAGGAGTCAATGATGCTCTGCAGGGTTTCTCCTGTTTTTTCCTTATTTGAAATCGGTCAGCAACAGCAATCGGCAAACACTACATGAGCTCGTACTGATAGAGACAGGACAACCTTGGGTTCACATACCAAGTTGATATTCAGCTTTTTTATGAAAACATATCAGGACTAGGGATGTCTTGTTAAGTCAATCCAGTGAACAGAGAAAAATCCAGGATGTGTTCATTCAGCTTTACAGTACAGGCCCCTGGAGGGGTCAAAGGCTGAGCCACCTTGAACTTTTATAAACACAAAAACAAAATGGTGTCACAAGTGATTACTTTGTTAGCTAATTACAGCTAACATGGCTGTAATTAGCTTAACAATCAGTTTAAAACCATAAAATGCTGAATAATGGACAGTTTGAAAGCCCATCTTTGACAGGGACCATGATGGTAATGCTGAACTCAACCCAGCTTTGTCTGTGTTAAGATGAAGTTAAGATGCAAGTCTTTGGCCTCTCTGCAAACCACAACAGGTTGCACATGATAGTTAAATCAGCCGTGCCCTTTTATGGACAAAATTGTATGTTTAATAGACTTAGAAGGTGTAAAAGTGTCTTAAAGTGTGTGCTAATTTAAGAAAAAAAAAAAAAAGAAAGAAAAAAGGATCTATTCGGACAAAAAATGTACTTGGAATCAGGCAACAAGCGATGCTTATCTTTATTCCCGGGGTTGTCACTTGGCCTAAAATCCTACAGGCAGTATTATATCATCAAGTAGTTTACCTGTAATGTATTGAGTTAGCTGTAATTTGTCACTGTCTAATATCAAAAATATGAAAAAAAAAAACACAAAACAAAAAACCTTTACCTTTACTTTCAGTCTGTAGCTTACCACAATTTGGGTTCAGATTCGAAGATCCTTTATTTCGATGTGACACTCTTCAGTCCCAAAGAAAAATCTGTGTGGTGTTTCCAATCTCTCCGCCCACAGTAACCTGAAGACATAAACACGCCTGAGTAAGCAGATCAGGCATCAAACAACCCAAATGAATCCTAACACTCTCCTTTTTGTTAGTTTGTGAATAGCTCCAGTGAAGGGCTCTGACCCTTTTTGTCTCACACTCTTTGTGGGCTCGCTTACATCTCTACAGACTGACGCTAATTTCTGAGGACAAGCATGAACGGTGTTTCAAAGGAGCCGGGGATCTGTTTTCATCCTGTGCATATGGATGAGTGATTAAAAACAAGTCAATTAAAGGTTTAAAGGATAAGGCTGGAGATATTCCATGATGCTGCTACAATAAACAGATCCATGAATACACCTAAACAGACATTTCATCCTCCTTTGATACTCTGTGACTCTGATACCCGGTCTGTGGCAGTCAGCCCTGAGCCCTCTAGTTCCTGCTTAAGATGGAAATCTCCAGAGGATTAGTTTGACATCTTTGGAAACACGCTCATTGACATCCATGCTGACTGTTTGATAAAAAGATCAATGTGTCGATAATGCTTTTATAATTTCCTAGTAGCAGTGGTAGACAGCCAAGCTTTGTCTAAAGACAACAAAGCTTCTGAGTAGACAAAAGCAACATCAAGGTTTAGTTGACTTTTTACCATTTGACGGATGAGCAGAAATATTTCACTGTCTAAAGACACAATGCAGCCAAATTACATCGTCATACCACCTTACCGTAAGAATGAGAGAAACATTTCTACCAGGTGTCATAATTTAAAAAAAAAAAAATTTTCCCAGCTCATATCCTGAAAGCATGGGGAGGCGGGGCTTACAACCTATACTGCAGCCAGACACCAGGGGGCGGGGCATCTGCTGGAAGCTTCAGTTTGAGCCGAACATCATTATGTCCACTGATTATACAGTCTATGTTCATGACACATTGGAGGGATGGGTCTCAAACACCAAGTCTGCCCAACGCTCTACCCCAGACAGACCCTCAGAGTGGGGGTTTGTGGAGCAGAGAGCCTTAAAGAGACAGCAGCTAAAATTAAGCTTTTCAGAAAGAGATGCAGAAATAAAGGTTCCCTTAAACATTAGCGTGTTTTTTTTATTTGACTGAAATAATATGAAGCTACTGCAAGGGTACCAGGTAGAAAGTATAAATACTAACAAGAAGCCCAATACCCCCTCTTTAAATAAACTAATGTGCTTCAGCCAGAAGTTGTCCCCAGGATTTGATCAACAGTGGGGTTGTAACTTTTTTTTTGACAAAAACAGTTTACAAGACAGTCCAAAAAATATACTGATCTTATTTTCTGTCATCCCTTGAATTCTTTTTAAGCTGACAAGATACTTTATCAGTACATAAAGACACCCTCAAGGAGACAGTCAGTCCCATATCATCATCCAGCAGCAGCAGACTTTGAAGCTCATCAAAAACAAGAAAATAAAAGCTTCTGATGCAACGAAGCAGATTTGTAACATAGATAGAAAATAGATCAAAATAAAAACCACATAAAAGATTTAAAAAATAAATAAGGAAACATAAATCCATACGAGTACAAATCATGAGACATAGAGGAATGAAAGCTCCTCAATAAAGAACAAAGACGTTACATCAGGCACAGATTTGAGCTGAAGAGAATCCTGAGAGATGATAAAAAGCTTCAGAATCTAACAAAGATAAGAAATATATGTCTTGTCTTGTGAAGACAGTTCCTATAAGTTTTAGCAAAAACTTCAGTGACCTTGTGCCACGAATCTCAGTTGAGGGCATGTTCATTTAACTGACTTTATATCTGAAAGAATTATTCCATACAGAGCTGAAACATACTGACGGTACAGGTGAACTGCTATGAATAATTTAAGATGGTGTCTTTCCATCTGGTTTTCCATCAAACTCTGATACTTTGGTTGGTTTGTCTGTGAAGCAGATTTTACCGTCCATCCATTGTGGTATTAAAAGCTTTACATTTTAGATAGTGGAGCCTGCAGAACAGCTTGTGTTAGCAGGATTATTTAATCTTGGTATTTAGTCAGCAGAAGGAGTCTGTTGTCAAAGGAAGACTTGATTTGATAATAAGCCCTTGTTTAGTAAGCACATTTACCTCCGCTATAGTACTTGGTGTCCTCACACAGGGGCAAAAGAGTTATTATTCTCTAATGTTAGAAATTATATAACTGCTCTAATTACTTGGGTGCAGAAATAACAGTATAAAGTGCCTCTGTAGCATTCAGCAGCTATAGAAACAATGAAAACTTTTCTTTTCAATATGCAAGAGCTGTTCTCTTCTCTCTGATGATCTGCTATTATATTTTTCATACTAACGAGCATAAAAAATGTGGACAAATGGGATGCAGAGGTTCACCTTTGAGTAATGCTCTCCTCTCTGATTGAAAGCATTAATGCCCCAAAAACATTTTTAAAAGTTGACAAACAAAAGAAGACACTTCTTTGTTTTGAAAACTCAGAACAAAATTTGCTCATCAAAGAACTAATGGAAATAAGGTGCATCAATAACAAAGTTAAAGTCTTTTTTTTCTTCTAGGATTCTCCTAAGCAGTTTTTATATCTTATTTTTGTTAAAAACGGAGCTGCAGTAACAGACGGGTGACGTAACGGAGACTACATCTATGTTTTATACAGGCTGTGGTTTGGATCAATATAGAGGTTTGCTCTTCAACGTGAATAATAAGATCCACTTTAAGTTGCATTGACGTTAAAACTAACATGCCTGCAGCATAAATGCTAGCCATAACGTTGCATGTATGTGATAACAATGGCCTTTCTTTGGTTGCAAGCTTTGACTTTTGGGTTCCAAAAACTTTGTTTCCCAGTGTAAATGCAAAACCATGAAACCGGAGTTTTCCAAAATCTTCACTTTGGTTTGAGTTTTCAGAAAAGATTTTATCTAGTGATGTTAAACTGGGGTTTCATGTGGATGACAGGCCTAAATGTACAAAAACATATGGCAGTGTTTCCCAACCTTTTCCAGCTCAGGGACCAATTTTAAATCTCAAAAAATTTTCGCGGCCCACCTCCCGTTCCATAAATATGGAAGCCACATAATGCCTGCTCAGACCACCTTTTATACAGACGTATTTGAACATTTTTGATATCCTTTAAGAGAAACTGACTTTTAATATTTAATACAATATCTTGTATATTTTTAACTTTATATATACCCCCACCCACCCCACCCCGAAAAAAAACAAACAAAAGAAATAATACTATTTTGGACATTATTTGGCAGCCCACTTGCAATACCTTCACGACCCACCTTGAGGCCCTGGCCCACAGGTTGAAAATCAATGATATATGGGGTTTCTTAGATACCACTTTACGTGTGGATATGGTCCAAAATGGTGCCATTCATATAAAATGTATTGTTTACTATAGTCAATACTGAGAGACTTATAGTTCTTATTTTTTGTAATGTCTACTGAGCTTTAAAATAACCTTGCCTTTCCCCTGTCTTTCTGTCCTTGTTCCAGGAGCAGTACCGGTTCTGCTATGACCTGGCCCAGGAGTACCTGGACTGCCTGGAGGTGAGATAGCACCAATCTCTCACTCCTCGTCCCTCACTGAGGATAAGGTCTGGATCCTGGACCCTCCATCCAGGATCCCTGCTCCTGCCTCCATTGCCGATGTACACAGCTCTGGTCGTCTTCTTCGCCATGCCTGGATGAAATGCTGTCTGCCGTTAAGATTGAGAGAGAAAGCTCGCCGGACAATTTGTAACATACGACTGAAACTTTTTTTTGTTTTGTTTTGTTTTTGCTTTTCCTCGGCGCTCTGACCCACCTTGTACTCCTTCGTGCCACTCTTCATCTGCCGAACCAGAGGACACCCAACAGGACTGGAGCTCATTTTGTATCCAAGCCACTGTCAAGGCAGCCGGACTTCCTGTTGGACACCTGGATGACGGGATCCAAGAGTTCAGCTGTGTCCTGCCTTACTATGAACAAACACTGAAGGGGAATAAGAGTTGATTCTGACCGCAGGCTGATCTTTGTGTTTGTTTGTAACACTGTAAATGGTGCAATCTGCTGTTGGTGAATATCCCATGTTGTACTGTACTATATTGAACTCTCTCATGGGTGAGGCTGATGAGTGAAGGTGTACTGAGGGCAAAAGAAAAGACAGATCTGTACAGTAAAGTTGTCTTGGACCTAATTTCTCTTTATTTATTTTGCGTGTATATAGATGTTTTTTTCTCCCTCCCTGCAGATGTTTCTAGATGTTCTCAACGTCTTATTAATGTGCCAATCCATTCTCTCTGTGTCTGTAAATGGGGGACCACTTCAGCATCTGCATGCCCAGTCTTAAGTGTTTCATCGCAGTGTGTGGCCCAAGTCTGCTTCAGGGTGGATTCTGTGACGCGAATCCCTCCGCTAGTCCTGAGAGATCAGTAAGAATAACCACGTGTTGCTGTGAGAATACGGCGAAAAATCTGTTGCTTTCTAAATTTGTATTTATTCAATGTGTTTTATTTTCTAAATAGTGTATAAAACAAGACAAGAAATAAAATATGTTGTTGCCTAACAGCCAGTTGTGTGGTGAAGATTATTGATCGTGTCTCACTGGTGCAGGCCGAGACAGAGGAGAGGTTCAAAGTTAGACCCGACATGAAGATAAGGTAAGGAGTCTGATTCAAACCCACAGTTGGTAAAGAGCTCTGACATTGAGTGAGTTACAGTGATGAAAACCACCTTCCTGTAACCCTGTGGTGCACAGTGGTCACTACAGTGGACACCTATTTAAAAGTTATTTAGTCCTTAATTCAATGGTTCATGTGGTGGAAATTCATGTTAGCCTGTGTCAGGATATTTTTATTCTTCTTAGGGCCTGAAAAATGTTTTCAATTTTTTTTCCCAAACAAATACATTTATTTCAAAAATGTTATATACAAACATTTGAGGGTGAAAAAGCTTATAAACTATAAATTATTCAGAGTTAAAATGAATGAAAGAAGCTAAAGTGTTTTGCAAAGCATTAAAAAAAGATTATTCATGAAATTACCAATAGAAAAAAAAAAGAAAGTCAAACAAAAAAAAGGCATATTTACATTAAGTTCACACTGTTTTATGATGAATGCCCAGTTACAAAAATCAAAAAATAAAATTTAAATTTAAAAAAAAAGTTTTTTTTTTTCATGCCTGACGACAAATAAAATCACCATAAAATAAAATAAAAACGGAAATATCCTGACACTGACTTTCATAATTCATGCATGAGGGTTAACAGACAGAAACCTCAAGCAGAGCCAGACTCATGTTAGACAGACATCTGCTGAGGCCTCGTCAGGGTTAGAAAGAGGGATAGAGTTGATGATGATGATGATGATGATGATGATGATGATGATGACGATGATGGTGGTGGTGGTGATTCTGTTAATAGTTGTAGCAGCTGGAGTCTGGAGACTAACCAGAGGAACCTTCCAGACAAGAGAGGTCAGGGACTTCCAGAAAGATCTGTAATTAACCGTGTTGGACAAAGTACTTTTAAAAGTAATCAGTTACAGTTAACAACCAGTTGCTTTCCCAGGAAAGGAACTGACTTACCAATTAAATTACTCCTCCCATCACAAATACTTTTTCAAGTCAAAGCAAGTCATCTGCTTGTACTTTATACCCAAACCTCAGAAAGTCTCAACCCCTCTCCCTGTAGTTGGTTTGAAGACTCTGTATGAGATCCTCTCTGACTGCAGGCTACACAGACAAACAGGAAGCTGTTTGACATTTGCTGTTGAAAAGTTCACTATAGTACGGAAGCCCTTCGTGGCCATGATTTTCTTTTTTTAATAATAATATTTTTTGGCCTTCGTGCCTTTATTGGATAGAGGGAGGACAGTAGATAGAGCTGGCAAGGAGGAGAGGGAATTGGGAGAGACATGCAGGAAACAGGCCGCAGGCTAGAATCGAACGTGGGCCACCCGCTTGAGGGCAAACCTCATGGTGCGTAACTTAACCACTGGACCATCTGCACCCCTTGGCCATGATTTACAATAATTAATCAAAACAAGGGGGACACAAAGTTCAAAATTTAGAGATAAAGTTGAAATTTGTAAAAATATTGAAGTCAGAATTTTGAGATAATAAAAAAAAAAAAAAAAGGGGGGGGGGGGTGCAATTATGAGATGAAAATTGGAAATTTTGGGATTAAAGTCAAAATTATGAAAAAAAAAAATCAAATTTTAAGAAAGGTAATTTTTTTAAAAGAAAAAACTATACTTTTGAGACCATAAAGTAAAAATTATAAGAGGTCAAAAATTGTACATAAGCTCACAGTTGAAATTTTGAAATACACATTTGAACTATTGACAATTTATTATCATTTCACTTTTTATCTATTTATTTATCTATTCAAAATCTTAAAAAGCTATTTTAAAATTTGTTTTTTTTTTTAGTTCTTCAACTGGCGCAAATGGGCTTCTATACAGAGGGTGGTGGTAACATAGCATAACATAGGAAATAGCGCAGGTGTTCCTGATTGCGTCGTGTGCTGCTCACAGAGCCGCTACTGTTTGTTTTGGTTCTACCACGAACCATTATTCCTGATAACATGGACTTCATGCCGCGCTACAATCAAAAAGCTTTGGTTTATATCACTCTTTAGGGAGATTCAGTGCTGAAGTTTGACTGTAATGGCCGGAGGAAGTGTACCTACCTGTTCACCTGCTCACCTGTTCAGGCCCTGCTTCCCCGGAGGAGACGTCACAGACGCAGCTTTGGACGTGGAGGCTCTCAGGTCAAAACTAAACTTCCCACCAGTTTATGGAGGAGTGTAGCGGCCTCCAGGCGACTCCTCGCTGCCGTATGTACCTGTTTGATACCTGTTGGCGTGGATAAGGATAAGGACATTCACCCTACGCGTCTTCACCTTTTCCGTCGTCGAGGTGGAGTGAATCACCGTCACATCCACCCGCTGGGTCAGGTGACCCGGGCGGAGGTGACCCGGCTTCTACTGGATGTTTTCCCTGGATAAAACCAGATCCTGAAGAGGATTTTTTCACTTCTCAAGCCCTGGACTTCTGCATTTGACGGAGACCTGTAGGTGAGTCTGCTTCTTCATCAAAGTTTTAACCGCTTGTTTGTTTATTTATTTATTTATTTATTTTTAAGTAGCAGTTGTTTTGAACAGTCGTTTGGCTTCAGATTTACGCTACACCGTCTGTCCTGTCTGCTGACAAAGGAAAAGGTGTACAATTTTATACAAATGTTGTTGTTTTCCAACGTATTCAAACACATTTACAAGATTAAAAATAAATAAATAAATAAAGAACAATAAAAATAAAAAAGCACGGTTGTATAGACCTCATTTACATATAATTACACCTTATTTTTGAGTTGGAGAAAAGCAGAAATTTTGACCTTTTTTCCCCCCCACCAAGATTTTTATCAGAGGTTCATGTGTTGTTTTTTTTTACGTTTTTTTTTGTGTGTGTTTAATCACAGAAAGTTTTGGCAGGATACTGTTTTATAACCACTTCACTTAATGAAAACATATGCTACAATTTTTTTCATGAAACACATGTACTTTGACAAAAAATGGTTATAACTAATTTTTACATGCAAATAACATGGAACTATCCATGTCATTTTCAAGGACCTATATGGGAGAAAATAAGTGTTATGACAAGATAACTTTTGAAATCAGTTAAAATTGACCCAAAGACAACAGGAGGGTTAAATAAAATTTAAACAGTATTTTTTTTTGTTGCCTACTTCCCTGTCCAGCTTTGAACTGGTTCTTTGAGCAGGGGCATTGTAGCCCAGTGCTTTCTGGATGTGCTGCCATTTATTGACCCCATAGTTCAGTGATGCCTTTAAAGGTGATTTAAATTTCTGACTTCTAGGTTTGTATAGTCTCAAACTATAATTCTGTTTGAATTGCTGGAGATTTTAATGCTGGTTTGCTGTCAAGTGAGCTGCTGGATTTCAATCATGTTGATGCTTTTAATCTTGTGTAACATGTTTCTGTAGCCACTCAAGAGTACAGTTAGGTGTTGGGCCTTGTTTGATCATATAGTTTATACCATTAATGACCATCCAGGTATGCCACACCCTCTTCACCGACCATATACCTGTGCCTTTTGGATTTATTCCACCTGGTCTGATGACTAAACTGTTTGCTCCTGTGTGCAGGTGCTGAATAGTTAGTCCTTCTTCAGCAGCTCTCTTTTCTTATTCCTTTAATGCAGTGGTGTCTGGCTCTGAGAAACATGGTTGTATGACATCACACGTGCTGTGTGGCTTGTATGCAGACAGGCAAGAGCGCAAGTGGAAGAAAGATAAACCTCATGTATCTATGAAATTGGAAAATACAGTTCTATGAAAATATCAGAGTTGTGAGAAAAGACTGAACATTTTTCTTGTATATTTTCAAATAACTTCCATTATCCTTAAGTTGTACTGTAAACTGTTGATTCCATTTTAAATACACCCCTGTGCAAGCGTCTACAAGCTTCTTTTGAGGTCTGAGAACAGTTTCTTTGCTGTTTTATAGATAAGGTTAAAAATATCACCACTCACTTATTCCCACCCTTGTGTGACCCTTCTGGTCTTTATTGCTCTGCTGTCTGAGCCAGTGTGTCTGTCCACTCTTCAAAAACTTGTCAGTCAGCTAAAACCTGCCCTCAGTTCCATCGGCGCTGTCCCACTTCGCCTCTTTAAAGGGGTTTGAGAATCCATTGGCCCTCATGTCCAACAAATTATTACCAGCAGTCGTGCTTCTGGCAGTGTTCCTTCTTATTTCAAAGAAGCTGAACTGGAACTTCTAATTAAAATAAATTAATTAATTAATCATAAGAAATAAGATTACTCTATTTAGTTAAATTTGAGACCTATTTCATAGCTTTGTTTGTCTCACTGGGTGTGCACTTTTAAAGTTTTTTAATGATCTTTAACTGACCACCGACTTAAGTGACTCAGCTCTTTTAATGCTTTTAACACAGTTAGATCACACAGCTCACCTCCAACACTGTGGTGCTTTTACAGGTGAAGCTCTAGACTGGTTCAGGTTGTACTTGTCTGAGAGGTGATTCAAAGTAACAAAAACCTATGGAATCAGAACCACATAGACAGCAAGTATTAGATGAAAAAATGTGAAAAAAAATAAAAGATTTGAATGCTTCCTCTTAAATCCATAAAAACATCAGAGACCTACAGCTGAGACCTACATTATGTAATAAAAAAGATAAAAATAATAATAAAAGTCATCAAATGGTAAGACAACACAAAGGTAAACAAAATGGCTGTAAAGAGACTCAAAAAATGCATAACTGCCGAGAAAAGAGCAAAAAAGGGAATTAATACACAATGCCAAATACATTTAGAAATAAAATCACAGTTAAGAAACTCTACTTACCATAAAGAGACTTAATGAAGAGGGACACAATCACCACAAGGAGACACTTAACAACAACAACAACATCCAAAAATGAGTCATCATAGAGAAGCAGAATTACAGTAGACTGTAAATACTGACAAGGAGTCACAAGAGGCAACAAAAACAACACAACACTGCCACAGAAACAAGTATCTATCCATCCATCCGTCTATTATCTAGATCCCATTTTGGCTCGCCGGAGGCTGGAGCCTGTCCCAGCTGTCAGAGGGCGAGAGGCAGGGTACGCTCCGGACAGGTTATCAGCCAATCACAGGGCTGCCGTACAGACAGCCAACCTGACACTCTCACAGTCGCACCTATGGGCAATTTAGAGTCACCAGTTGCCCTAACAAGCATGTCATGGACTGTGGGAGGACGCTAGAGGGCCTGAGGGAACCCACGCATGCACAGGGAGGACATACAGAAACATAAACAGAAAAGCTTTCAGCTGTTTTAAAACAGGGAAACATGACGACTTTCAGGGAAACTAGTATGTAATGGGAAATACAAAACTCCAAAATGTACTTTTTCGAACTGGTTGGGACTGTTTAAATTATTTTCTGAACCAGTTGATGTCATACCATGTCAGCCATTGGACTTAAAATTGGTAGCTGTAACATCAGCACTTTAGAAGGGCTGTTATTTCCCATAGCAAACACCTACAGTTCCTGGCTTGTGCATCAACAGGGCTTGACTTTAAGATAAATCTGCCACTGACCCAGAGCACAGATCTCCTGATTCAGTCTTGGACCAGAAGTGAGTGCAAATTCTTTCCTTCGACCAAACTTCTTTATCTTCTGTAAACTTAACTTATTTATCTGCATATGCGTTCCTGTATTACATCCCAGCCGTCAACCAGTGTAACTGAAATTTCCTCTGCCTCTTATTTACATTTTCAGCAGCCTTGCCATGCTTTTGAGCTGAAAACAAAGGTTTTATAAATAATTACCAGTTAAATGAAGAGGAAAATATCTGCACCCCCATCTGTGTTCAATTGTTTAATCTGACATTTTAGTGCACTGCACTCAAAATAAATTTACTCTAATTAAATTTGATTTGTCAGCTGGTTCCATCTAAATGCATTGAGTTAGTTGAACGCAATAATATTAAGTTCAACTCAGTTGACCTTATAATTATTGCTTTCAGCTTAATTTACATGGAATCATTTGACCAAATGAATTCAATTGAAGTGTATGTTTCATATTTTGAGGTGTGGCTGGAAAGTGGGGGAGATAGCAGCACAAACAGGGACAAACATGAATTGTTTGTTGAAGCAGTCAATAACAACAGTCTCACACTGATCACTGACAAAACAACAGTGTGGTATCATTTGAAAATGATGTGATTGTGTATTTATTTTTTGAAGTGTCATGACCCAGCTCAAAGGCTATAAAAAAATGAAAGGACACAATGTTCTCTGCAAAAGGATGCTTAAATATTGAGCAATTTTTAAACCAAATTAATAACAACTGCAAGCATGAGGTGTGTTTGTTGGACTGGTCAGTAGTGTAAATGTGGATGTGTGTGAAAATGAAGTGTGGGGTGTTGCCCAACAAAATAAAGTAAAACAAAGATGCATGTGATGGTTGGAATGAGTGAAAATGAGAGAGAGAGCGGGTTGGAGAAGGGCTGGGCCTTTAAGTCCTGCCAGGAAAGGTACAGGTGATGCAATTAACTCAACTCTAGAATCTTTAAGACAGAGAGGCAGGTTTTGGACAGCTAAACAAGAACTGAACAGCAGGGCCGTCACAAATGGCAATACTATTAAGGCATCTCTTGATCACTTTCCATGTGTTGTTGTATTTGAATTCTCTCTACTCTGTCTGGTCGGTGACGCAGGCATATGAGCGCATGAGGGGGCGACACAGCAAGTGGATACATTTGGGGCTATATGACCAACATTATAGACATTTAAAGACCAAAAAAACATACTCGTATTAACCGGTTTCCGTTCCTTTGATGCTATGTTTCAGCTCTGGAACATTCAATTAAACATTAACATTATATTGAATATTAAAATAATCCATCCTCTTCTCTCTTCACTAGCTCCTTTTTTCTGAAATTCTCTCCTCAAGCGAGCTGTTTTGAAATCAAGCCGGTATTGACGTTATTGCCAGAAACACACCAGAGCAAAGTGACACGACCACGTTTGGCAGTTGCTCTTCATCCTCTTCCTCCTCCTCTTGATAAAGCAAATGGGAATTTTGCTATACTCTTTGTTATTTCCTTGAGTCAGGTCACCATGACCACTTCCTGAAAGATGCAGGGAGAGGTCCAACTCATTTGTATATTTGAATGCAGACGCTGAAACAGCTCGCTGAGAAATCCGGCAAAAAAGAAGGATTTTCGGCTGGACTAGTTCATGATTTTTCTGGAAAAATAGCCACATTCTTTTCTTTGAGACAACAGACTTCTGCATCAAATGACTTTTGACTGTTTTCAAAAGTACAATATGGCACCTTTTAAAATTTTAAAAGTTACTGGTGTCGTCCGCAAACTGTTTCAAGGCCCTGATTTTAAGTTGCCAACTCAGATAAATAAATGTTTCTTTTAATTTAGAGTTAATCAAAATCAGAGCATAGAACTTTGAACTATTTAAAAGTTTTTGTGCTGTCTTCAAACACACAGCTCCTTCTAGAAGTATTCCTACGCACCTCTGAGTTTGAGATAGAAGACTTGTTGATGCCCTCTTCAGCAGCACTCAGAGATACTGCTTCTTCAAAATCCCACAGTTCATTCATTTGACCTGTGTTTTAATTTATGCTTATCATTTAATTAGCAACTTTAATGGACTTTTTAATCATTAGCAGCAAACGCGGCCTCTAGGACTGAGTCACCTCTCTAATTGAGGGGGTCTTGATGATCCATCGATCGAGGGGCCTGATGCTCTTCATCTGCATGTGGCTCTTTACAAGCCATGTCACATCTAGTTACTGTGTTATATGAGTGCTTGATAAGCTCTGGTGATTGACCATTCTCTGCACCGTTTGCTCATTTTCTTATCAATACACGGCCCTGCTGCTGCTGCTGCTGCTGCCTGTGCACCTCTGAGACGAGGAGCAGCTCACAGATGATTGATGGCTTGTCTATAATATGCAGAGAACAGAGTGGAGACAGCAGGACGAATGCACTCCAGAAATAGTAAATGTGACAAAGGTCAAAGGTCACACTACGGTGTATTGTTTGCCTGTCAGTGCGTCCTCCAAGGTTCAATTTCAGTCCCTCTTTGTACTGTCAGAGCGATAGATCTCCTTTAACTGCATATAAAAGATGATGAAAAGCAGCGTATTGTGTGTTGGATATAAAAACACAATTGCTATTGTAAGCGGCGCACAAAAGGATGGGGACAAAGCTTTCTTCAGTGCATCTGTTTATGTCAGATTACACAAACCTGGGAGTGTGTTTTGTTTTTTACCTTCACATGTTGCTGGAAAAAAAAAACACACTCAGGTCTTTAGATTTGCCTGCGCCGTTGCGTCTGCGTCTGCCTCTTTCAGACTGGAGGCTGGTATGAACGCTTAAGGAGTACACTGCGAGCCTCATTGTCACAGCGGCCGTGTCTGTGATTATTGCTGGCGCCATTGTTTCATGCTGAAAGGCTGCATTCAAGCGCTGGAACTGAGACTTTCTGGATGACTGAACGCAATGAGAAACAGAGAGCGGGGTTGTGGGTATCTGGGGATGCTTATCTTGATGATTTCATTAATCAGGAGCCTTTTTTTGCTCACATGGAAATTATATTCATTCCACACCATCAGCATTTGCATGCAGATTGTCAAATTAGTGGATAAAAGAGTTAATAAAGCTCAGTAATCTTGAAAGTGGATGCAGTGTTTGAGGCCCGGACTACCTGCAGTCCCCATCTCGGCGCATGAATACTTCATTGTTTGCTCTTTTGTTTCATTTTTCATTGTCACACCCTCCTACTAAGAGAGCAATCATAACAGACTTATGCATGCTTTTTGATTGTTTGACTCATAAGTTATTAATACCCACATAAAAGAGTAAGCACGCTGAGCTGTTTTAGCACACTATGAGCTGAATCATAAACAACGCCGCGCTGCTTTCCACAACAGGTCTGCAGGTGGTGAGGTACACTTTGTCTTCAGCCTCAGACCCAAAGCCTTTTTTCCTCGTCATCCTCCTTCCACCTGTCATGTTAGTCCGCAGCGTAGAAGTTGTGACATCAATCAGGAGCTTGTTTGTGGTGGTCGTGGTGTGCAGGGAAATGGGCTGGTGGAAGGCATGTGGTGACAACACATTAAGGCAATCTTTTTAAGATAACATTAGAGCTTTGGCTGCTTTAATCTAGAAGACAGGACTGTGGATGGAGAAGGGAAATGGAAAGAGAGAATAGGGGAGGACATGCAGAAAACATGCAGTACGTGGGGCAAACAATTCAATCTGAGCTAAACTGATGCTCAACAGTGAAGAGTTTTTGAACACACTTTTGCAACAAGTCCAAATGAGAAGTGTACTGAAATGATGAGGTCAGTACCTAAAGGTCCCATGTCGTACACTTTTTCAATGATTTCATTTACAGTTGTGCCTAAAAGTTTACACCCCCCCTGCAGAATTTCTGATTTTTTGGCCTTTTCTCAGAAAATATGAATGATAACACAAAATCCTTTCTATCACTCATGGTTAAAGGTTGGGTGAAGACATTTAAAATTTAAAAAAAAAAAAAAAAAAAATGGGTTTACTCTTTTCAAATCATAAGGACAACAGAACTTCAAAAATGACCCTGTTGAGAAGTTTACACAACTCTGGTGGTTTTGGCCTGATAAATGCACAAAAGTGAACACAAATACGTTTGAATGCCTACTAAAGGTAACCATCCTCACCTGTGATCTATTTGCTTGTAATCAGTGTGTGTATATTAAAAAATGATCAGGGTCATTTTTGAAGTTTCTGTTGTCATTATGATTTAAAAAGAGTAAACACAGTTGTTTGTTTAAAAATGTCTTCACCCAACCTCTAACCATGAGTGATAGAAAGGTTTTGGTCTTACCATTCATATTTTCTGAGAAAAGGCCAAAAATTCAGAAAGTTCTGCTGGAGGGGGTGTAAACTTTTAGGCACAACTGTAGCTGTCAGAGGTCCAACAACATTGTATTCAAAGTGTTTGACCGTCAATTTAGCCTTGGTCCTCTGAATTTCAGCCAGTCTAAAAGTTGCTCTCTTGAGCTCTGCTGAGATCGCACTGGTTTTGTGTCTGTACCTTTAAATATACAAGCTGTGTCTGGCCACACCCCTCCAGGAAGAGCAGCCAACTTTCACTGTCAACCTTCTACATAAAATCTTGGTCGAACCAAAATCTTGCTCTATATGTAAGAGAAAGTTTGTGCTCATTTGGGGATACCACATGTATTTGGAGTGGGTACCCATAAATCATTTTCATTTTTTTCTTTCATCAACTCCAGTTTCACTAGTTTATTCTGTATGAATTTTGTCTTCTGATAGAATGAAGGCTGAGAGCTGAAATGCTAAAATCACCTGCCATACATATGGCGTCATGCACAAATATGATGTCATTTTGGCAGCCTCGCCCCCCTCTTGTGATTCCTTCCTAGTGAAAAATGTCCACAACGCACACCTCCAAAAATTAACCACTGCCAGACACACAACACACAAAGACAACACAGCGAATGAACAGGAGCTTCTTGTGTCTAAAGTACAAAAACAGTAATCTGATTCCTCACTTAGAGATCACCCTGATAACCATGTGGTGAACTGTTCCCTTATGGTCACACTTGGCAGAGAAGGGGTAAAGGTAAAAATAATAATAATAATAATAATAATAATAATAATAATAATAATAATAATAATAATGTTTTAAACTGGTGAAAACACAGGTAAAATTCTTCTTCTCTAGTTTACAGCTCTGGTAGTTACAATACAGCACCCCATATAGTTTAGGAAAAGATGCCAACGGGCACTGCTAGAAAGTAAATGAAGCATTTCAGACAGAGATGGAAAAGGTTTTATGATTTTTGCTTTCTTTCTTTTTTTGTTGATGGGTTTCAAAATGGAAAATTAATAAGTAGATAAATAACTGTGAGAAAAATAATGATTCTCATTGAGCTGTAAATCATGTAAAAATACTAAAGGGACCAGAGTGACAATGTAAAACCTTGAGAATAAAACAATATCCCCTCTTTAAACCACCTTTAAAATAGTCTCACTCATACCTCTTCATGACCTGCAGAGTGAAACAAGATAATTTTCAGTAACAAGATAGGATAATCCTTTCCTTAATACAGCCAATGTGCTAGATTTCCATTGAGAAATCTGAATTATGTCTTTACCCCTGAAGTTAGTTATCAGGCAGAATGAGTTTTTATTGCTAAATGATTTTATTCTGACTAAATGTTTTTCTCTCGTGGCTGATACTGGATCAAGATTAGCAAAGTTTATTTTAGATTGTAAAAAGTCCTCAACCAGAGCTATTGAAAGGATTTAATGTTAATGCTGGCAGTGTAAGAAATGCTGTTTTGCATATTGTGAGACTTGAATTAGGACACAAGGTCACAGATCATGATACTGGGACTGTGACAGGCAGTGATACAATTCTTGAGACTGGTCTTGGTCTTAGAAACACATTATGACAGTCTTGGTCTTGTCTGGGTCTTGTCCTGGCCGAACTTGGGACTTTCTGTCAAGACCAATCGAGACCAGCACTGATCTGCTCTTCTCCAGTTCATCAGTGTGGTGATACTTAGTTACTTCAGTTGAACTATGCCTGATTAATTAATGCTGTAATTTGCCCTAAAACACTACACCTTCCTTGGAAATCTTTTCCCTTGCCTAATGTGTCAGAAAAGTTGAGAAACTGGGACACCACTCCATTTTAGGAGCCATTTACATATGAACGGTTTTAGAGTGAAACACAGAAGTATTGTTGCATTTCAGCTGACCTAAAACACAAACTTTTGAAAACATCCTCCAGAGTAGATTTTTCTGAAACGCCGTTACCACTGTTGCCATGTATAAGTCAAGCTGGAGTTTTCAGTAAAAATGCTGACGTCATGTTCCGCTTTGAAATTAAACCTCCACTGTGCCATGAGCGAACAGAACAACCAAATACAGCCTCCCATTTAGTTCTAGTGCTGCTGAATATACTGACTGCCCTCTAATAAAATGTGCATTTATTGCACTTTTTCTGCAACCAGAGAAAAAGTTTTTAGAATAAACTCCAGATGACTGGCTTCCCCTTCTTCAGCCTCTAAAACCTTTGTTGTGTTCACAACTCCTACAGTCATATCACCACTACAGCACTTTTTCACTGATTTTTTTTGTGTGCGTTTTTTGCATTTTAGGGTGAAAGGCTGTGAAGCGTTGTCATGTAAACGGGCCTTATTTCAGTCAGAAATACCTCTGAGCATTTACTTTAGGCCTCATTCACCGGATAAATAAGCATCTTATTTTCTCATTTTCTGCATAATGCATCTGTCTTTAATTGTTCTTGTCTTTACATTTCATACCTTGACAGTCTATCTCTGCAGGATCTGCTGCTTTGTAATTATACACCCATCCATCATCTATCACAGCGTAAACATCAAGGAAAAAACAACTATTCCCACTCACACATACGATCGACTTAAGAGTAACCACTTCACCAAACCTATTTTCTTTTCTAGTTTATGTTAAAACAGGATCCAGGTTTGAAAACACGAGGACTCTCTTTAAAGCCTCCATCCATGCGGTAAGGTGGCCTCTTAAATCAATTAATTTCTCCTTCATTTTGACACAAATTCACTCTGTGGGGGGGGGGGTTCAACCCAGCCTGCTGCTGAATGAAGACGTATCTGTGCGTCTTCTTCGACTGATGGCAGATTCAATTTAAGCTCACTTTATCTCAGCGCGGATTCATCTTATCTCTGACATGACTTTGCATTGCATTAAATTAGATTTCTCTTAAAGGGAATGTGGACCGGAAGCTTCTCTCATCTCTTTACACGCTCAAATCAAATAACGTTGCACAGGGTTTGCAGAAAAGCCATTTCAGACCGGTGGTGCAGCTGACGATAAAAGCTGGCAGTTTTTTTAAAGAGACGTCTCGTTGGGTAACGGCAATCGTCATCGATTATGTCAGGCTGCAATGATAGAACGTCCATGAAGGCGGGCTGTTAATGGCAAATAAGCAGTATGGGAAGAGGACAGCACATCAGTCGGGTTTGCCTGTGGCTGTGCTGGAAACAGGGGCCAAGATAAAAACTGATGAGACTGTTCCTCCACCCACAACATAATGTAGTGAGGACAAAGAGGTGAGGCGGTGGCCGAGAGCGAGTCAATAATGACCCCGCTGTATCCCAGAGGCTCCGGGCTCTCAGGGCCTGCTCCTCCATCTTCCACCTCTGTGTGTGACAACGAGCTCAGGGGGAGGCCGAGGGCATTGGAGGCGGCCTCACCTGCACAGAGCTGGCTGACATGAGTAATGCTGTGCCCCCTGACCCCTCCTCCCTCCCTCCTCATTTTTGATCAATCTACCACGATGACAGATATGAATAACATTGAGCATCTTTTTCATTTTGAAATTATGAAAACATGTTGAAGAATTTGCACACATCTCCTTTAGAGGACAGGTAGAAAAGAGCAAAGAAAGGTTCCCTGCCTGAATTGAGTCAGACGCGTATTCACCTCTCACCGTTCAGCCCCCAAAATGAAGAATTACTCAGCACCGTGGTCATTGTTTCCATTATGCAGGGTGGATGAAAAGATGGTTTGCTTGAAACGAAGAATGTTTTATGTAGCAGAGACTCTGAGTGAGCAGTTATATCACATTTTCTGCAAGTTTTATGAGGATGGAATTCTTTCAATGAAACCCTTTTAGTATGACTTATACAAGCACCTTACTTCACCTTAGACCATTTACATACTGAAGCTCTTTTGAGGGACCTCTTCAGATGTTTTTTAGATATTCACATCTCATTCTAAAATGAAAAACAATTTTATGAAATGCACAAAAAAGTCTACACAGCTTTGTGATGTAAAGAAATGAGACCAAGGAAATCATTTTTGAGTTTTTATTTCTTTTTATTTAATGTGACCTCTAACCTGTTTGACTCAATTGAGAAATACAACCTCATTTATTTTTAGGACGAGTAAAATGGGAAACTAAAATAATATGGTTGCATAAGTGTTAACACCTTTTAAGTAACACTTTGCAGAACCAGCTTTTGATTTTTTTGCAGCACTCTTATTTTTTTATTGATGTCTATCAGCATGGCACATCTTGACTTGGTGATAATTGATCACTCTTCTCATGTCATTGGATTGTGAGGGTGTCTGAGATCTAGGTCTACATTTTTACTGGACCACTCCAAAACCTGAATCTTCTTCTCGTGAAGCTGTTCTAAACTTCATTGACAAGGTGAACTTTTTCTCAAAACTTTCTCTGAACTTTTTCTCATGCTGCTGCAGTACTCAAGTCTAGGGCAAGACACTCAAAGCACTCTGAACTAAACTAAAAGAAAAATGATTTTCTCCCTGCTTCTAAAGCAAATATTCACAGCTAGTGAAACATTTGACTGTTAAATAAGATTTTGTAAAAACAAAACAAATACTCTGCTCACACATGTTCTGACAAAAATGAAAATAAAGTAAGAGGTGGACAGAAAAAGAGCACTCTGGAGTGAAGCTGAAAATGAATACAAGCAGGACTTAAAGAGTGGGTATTCCCACTTCCCAAATTTTAAATGTGCATTTGATTTTGTAAGGAATCAGACACTGAGCTGGAACATTCACACGGTGTAAGGGTCATTTGCGAAATGGGACTATTCCTTTCTGTCGTCAGAATGTGTTTTGGATACCTACACCATGAAAATTGGGGTCATAATGATAATTTGTTGAACATCTTCAGGACAGATATCTGTAAATGCAGCCAAGGAGTTACAGAATGTCTCTGCTGTGTGTTTGCTTTATCACATTGCCTGGCTTTGTAAAATGTCAACTGAAAGGGAACAAGGAATACCATTTTTTATCAAAGCACTTCTCGAACTTGTTAGGTAGAAAGTGTGTTTTTTTGTTTGTTTGTTTGCTACAGCACATAATCATACAGTTGTGCTCATGAGTTTAAATAACCTGACATAATTTATGATTTCTTGGCCATTTTTTTAGAGAATGTGAATGATAACACAAAACTTTTCATGCATAATTTGTAGTTGGGTGAAGCCATTTATTGTCAACTCTTGTATTGTTTACTCTTTTTAAATCACAATAACAACAGAAACTTCTAAAATGACTCTGATCAAAAGTTTACATACCCCAGATCTTAGTACCATGTATTGCCCCCTTTAACATCTTGAAACAGCTTTAAGTCTTTTGTGGTAGTTGTGGATGAGGGTCTTTATTTTCCCAAATGACAAAGCTGCCCATTCTTCTGGTCAAGAGCCTCCAGTTCTTTTAATTTTTAGGGCTGCCTTGCATGAACTGTAGGTTTGAGATCTCTTCAGAGTGGCTCAGTGATATTACAGTCAGGAGACTGAGATGACCACTTCAGAACCTTCACTTTATTCTGCTTTAGCCAATGGCAGGTCCACTTGGCCTTGTGTTTTGGATCATTGTAATATTGTAACGTCCATGTATGTCCCATGTGCAGCTTCTGGGCTGATGAGTGCAAAATTTTCCCCCAGTATTTTCTGATAATATGCTGCATTCATCTCCCCAGGAGTTTTGACCAAGTTTCCTGAGCCTTTGTAGCTCACACAACCCCAAAACATCAGCTATCCACCACCGTGTCTCACAGTGGGAATGGTGTACCCAAATTCCAAGAAATCATGACCACAAAGACAGATAAATGTCAGCTTTTAGTGACGCTTGAGTTCCCTGCCTAAACTAGTTTGCAGGCATTTCTTTAAAAATGAACCAGAACTAAGAAAAGTTTTCAAATTTCAAACTAAAATGGGGTACAAAAAAACTTAAAAGAACTGAAACTGTATTAAAATAAGGTCAAAGAACAAAAACAAATGGAAAATTGGAAACCATTTCAACCTTGCAGCATGTATGAGAGTGTGTGCCTCACTTGCACATCATGTTCTGAGAAGTTCAGTAAATAAAATCCTGGTTTATTTGGCCCAAACCGTCTCTGACCAGCTGAGAGGAACACTCAGAGAGTCTGTACTGTCCCCACTCTCTGAGTTACATCAGAGGTTATATAACAGACTGTATGCAGCCTACAGTTGTTGGTTTAAACTGTTGTACTGTATGTGTGTCAGGTCAGCGTGTGTTTTCTTTTGTGTATTTTACATAAGCTGTGTTGGGTGGTTAGTCACAGAACTGGTAAAGGAGTCTCTTTGGAGTCTGTTGGTAGAGTTTCTTCTGTTATGTCAGAGAAAACACATCCAACATGTTTATATAGCTTCTGGTCCTAATGGTACATATGGAAAAGGAGACACTGCATGAGAATAAGAATATTGGTTAAATCAAATGAAACCACACTGGGAGGTGAACTCAAATAAACATGATGAGACGTGAAATTCTGGAGCCAGTATTGTAAATGTGCATGAGTGGAAAAAGTATATGTGTGGGTGGGTGTCTTTTAGTGTGTAGAAACAATATGTGCAAAAAAAAAAAAAATCGTGCCCACTGGAGACAGAAAGCTGTAGGAAGTAGAAGCAGTCCAGAACATCAGGGAGGAACAGTGAGTGCTGCAGGTTCAGTCATGTATACCTGAACACCATCCTCCCCAGGGCCCAAAAGTGTGGACAGGCCTCCTGATGTTGTCTTCATACCAAATGGAAAAAAATAATTGCCAGCAGTGAATTAAATGTGGGTGTCAAGCTCCATACTGCATACTGCTCCACGTTTCATTGAATAATGCTGCGTACCTTGTAGGGATGGATATCGAGAACCGGTTCCTATCAGGAATCGATAAGAAATAGTTCAATCCATCAATATTGTTAGTATTTTTGCTCAATGAATCCTATTATTGATTCTTTACATTACACCGCAGCAGACAGACCGTACGTCCTCCATTCTGCCCCAGTTAGCTTTGCTTAGCAGCGAGATAACACTTTCCCAAGAAAACTCTGATGCAAGATTTTCCGCTTTTAGTTTACTTAAGAAACTGAAAACACAAGGAAACATACATCACTGTTTCAAAAAAGATTCATATCCCACACATTTAACGTGTTTTACATCTCCTATTGTACCAAAAAATATATAATAAACATGTTCTCGCTTGGTGCTAGCAAAATATGGGAAATCCCATTCATATGCTTTTTGAGGAGAGCATTTTCTCAATTCCCAATAAAATTGAGAGGCCCTCATTATTGGAATAATTTACCAATTCACATCAGGACCAGCACCAATTTAAAGTCATTCAAAAAACTAACCATACAGTTTTTACTAGACCAAGTAAACAGCGCAAAATCCTGATCCTTCTCTTATTCCATTCTGAATTTCCCACATCTTTCATTTGCTACCGCTATAAAATGTTGTCTCTTATTTTGTTTTCCTTTCTTTTGACTGTAATGTAACTGTTTAAGGTGGGCCACTCGACGAGCTCTAAAGGGTTTCATCTTTGTAGCAACTGTTTGTTGCTATGCTCACCTTTTCTTTGTAGCAACTATGCTAGTGGTTGGCATACATCGATATAGCTTTGGTTTCAAACAGAATTTCAACTTTCATCATAGAAACATGTCACAATTCCTCTTTCAGAACAACATTGAGAACTCTAAATGTCCAAACACTAACAGGCAGATGATTTCCAACTGAAGGAGAAAAGAAAAGTTGTTTGTAGGCTCTTCTTCTTCTGTTGTTTAAAGGCAGATCATAAACAACGTTCAGATGCATACCGCCACCTACTGTACAAGAGTGTGCAAAATCATGTCCCCACCTTTGAACTCTGCCCATCATTTTTGTCTCTCTCAGAAAGCTGATAAGTGCTTTCCTCACATCTCTGATCTTTCTTCAGTCAATAACATGAAAGTAATGAATCATGTTATATGGCATGTTTTTTTTCTTCTTATTATTCATTTTTATTTATTCATGACTTGAGATGTCCAGATCCAGTGTCCAATCTCATATTTATCGACATCTACACACTATAAAATGTTGCTGATCAAGAAAACCTGTAAAGCCTTCTTAAGAAGTTGATAGGAAAATCAATAGGGAATCGATAAGGAATCGAATCGACAGGCAGAGTCGATAAGGGCATCAATATCAAAATCTGGTCAATACCCATCCCTAGTACCTCGAGGAATGGCAATTTTCTCTTTGCCTATGATAGTTGTTGGTTCCCCTTAAACTCGACAGCACCGATCATTTTCTCACTTCTCCTGAAACACTCTGTGCCTGACGTCAACCTTTCTTTTGGCCTTTGAATGAGACATCTTGATTAAACAGCATCTTGAGAATGTTGGCAGTGTGAAAGCAAATGTTTTTTCCCAATTGGTTTCACATGGTGACTATGCTGTGTTCAGAGTCGACTCAGAAATCAGATATTTCTTCCCTGGCAAACTCAGCACCCATGAGTGCAGCCGGCCAGATTTCACGATAAAATGAATTCCAGTTTGGGATCACGATTGTAGAGACATGTGTTCTTGTTGGGGAGCACAATTTGGTGGCAGAAACACATTTAAATTATTGAAGCCATGACAACCAATTAGAATGAAGATCCAGTGGTGATATATGGCTGAGCAGATCCTCAGAGGTTCATTCACCTAAAAGTATCAGACAAATTGATCATATCTGTGCAGCTTCTTTGAACTCTGTGACTCTGCCTGTTTTTGTTACTATAGGAATAAAAAGGACTGAGTGAGGATGAAATTAGGGCAGATAACAGTAGCATAACAATATTCATCGTCCAATCTTTTTTTTTTTTTTTCTTTTCACCACCCGTAATTGGTACAGGCTGCTGATTCTCTTGGGTTAATATTTGGGGCAAATTTTCGTTTCGTTGGTGACAATTTTTTATTTTCAAATTTGCAAATTGTACAATGCTTCCTAATTTTCCATCATAAAAAAATTACACAATGACAACAAATTTTAGGGGTCTCAATTTTGAAACAAAGAACATTTATTGAACTATATTTAATGCTAAAACAAAGATAGAAAAGAGAGGTACAATATGCTGCAAACAGTAGGAACAGCTTCATCTTTGTTCAACTTTATCAAACATATTTTGATCCAGTTTTGAAGTTTCTTCACTCTGCAGTCTGCAAGCAGGGGAGGAGCAAGGCATAGTCTGCTCATGGACTGTAGTGTCTCCTAGCAACATAGAGCTGCCAGTAGATGCCTGTCTGTAAATCAGGGAAACACTATACTGTCAAACCCACCTATATATTATCTGATGCCAAGACCAGTGAAAAAAAATATGCCATATATATTGCTCGACCGACATATCTGTCAATTCTTACAATAAACATTAAACCTTCTTCACATAATCATTTATATCTGGTGTGAGTTCAACAGAACAAGCCCTTTCAAAGATATCAGAGACTGTTGCACTAAGCAAGCATACATTGCTTGGACTGAGGCTGATTTGGACTACATTTGTGAGTAGAACCACTGCTTTTGAGGTCAGTTTGCATCATTCACCATGAACAAGAGAAAGTCATGTGCACAGGTCATGATAGTGAGAAGTAAACCTTATCGGCCGTATAAATTTGATTACCCATGGAAACTGATGTTGTGCAAGAAAACAGCTTTATGATGGACTCTACTGTTATGTGACTAGGGATATAACAATATAAAAATTTAACCTCAGGGTTTTGTGACCAAAATTATCATGTTATTCTGTATTATTGTGGTATATTTAAAAAAAATGTGTTCAATATGTTCTGAAAGCACTGATAGAACTAAGGAAAGGGTCTGTTATGTCACATTGAATCCTAAGAAGTTTCCTATGAAGGTCTCTGATCTGCTGATGATTTCTGGCTCTGTGCCACTGAGAGTGATGCAATTTTGATTTGCAAGAGCATGGTGTTTTATTTTGAAATGACCTGCTTTGAAATGCTCTGTTTGTTTTTCCTGTCTTCTTCTTGTTTGGTATGAGCTGCTTTGCAGAGATAAACAAGATTCTGCAGCACACTCTAGTAAAAAATAGGCCCGCAGTGAAACGGCAGCGAAACAGTTGTGAGCTGCCGTTGGCTCAGTGCAAAGCTGTGTGCAGCGAGTTTGGGAGATTCCGATCAAGCAGGGTACACGTGGTTTTTTGATTGAAAATGATAATTGATATTGTCAGCATTTTTATTGGGGCTTACTGTCACACCGGTGATCGTTGCATCCCTATATGTGACATCTTTTTAGTGTCAGTAGTTTCAACTTTATCGCGGCAACTCTATTCAGTATGTACATCACATTGTGAGGTCTGGGGTTGAAGTGTGAACATACAACACTTGATTCAGTTCTTTGTTGTGAAATGTTTACTCTAACACAGTGACTTCCTCTGATACAGTATATTATGTGGTTGTTATTTGTCTAAATTCTGCACCACTGGACACAGTCCATGCAGCCTGTGTGTGACAGAGAGGAGCGGACAGCCATGGCTAGGAAACAAAGAAGACGTCAGAGCCGATTTCTGGCTGCCATGCAGAGCAAAAAGAGATGATCTACAGAAGGCACAGTCGCTCAGTTTGCTCAAACTCTCTGTCCTGTTCTTTTACCTACTTCTGCTTGGTGGCAGATGAAAGGCCTCTGAGCCTCTCTGGAGCTCTTTTGATTTCTCTGTGTCATTCAAATGGAAGGAGAGGGAGTCTGCACAGCACCCAGCTTGTCTGCACACAGTGAATACCAAAACCACAGTACGATTCATTAAAAACACTGGACTCCAGTCTTACCCTGCTGGAGAGTGCTCAGAGCTGCTGAATGGATGGGTTATGAATGCACAAATGGAGCAGAGTCATTGTATGTTTCTACATTAGATGTGTATTTATATATTTTGCGGGGGAACTGTTGAAAGCCTTAGAGCAGGCCAATAGAGCAGCTCTGTCAGTTTCTGAGGGTCTCTCACTTTATCTTTCTTCCTACTTATCATTGGGTCTCTTCAAAACAGAGAATATATTTGATTACATAATTAAATTATTTAATTTCCCTTTCAGGTTCTGAATCGCACATCTCAAATGATAACGTTCCATTTAGCATCTGTTTTGAAGTTAAATTTCATTATAAATCAATTTTTATAGGTGTTTTAAACCTGAAATCAAATGCTAGTGATGAAATGATATTGAAATGAATGATATGATCTTGATTTTTCTCATTTTTATGATTTAAATGCTGCACTGCCGCTCCAGTACCAGTCACAGCTTCAGAGTGCTTATTCTGTGAAAGCAGTCCTTATTTTCTAAAAAAAGTGTTTCTAGCACCATGAATTTAAACTATGGGAAACTGAGTAGTAAGCTTTGCAGCCCATCGTCTGTAGCTGGCATAGACACACACTGTTGCTGTGGAACAAAAGATCAAAAGGTATTGGCTAAACCCTCACTGCTTCTCACCTTGAACCTTGTGACCATATAAGATGGCGGAGATCTCAAACTGAATGCTACTAGCTGACGTCAGAGAGGCTTTCATGGACCAAATGTCACCAAGAATGATTCCAGTCAATACACGTGCTAGAAATATGCTACATACTATTACACCCCTGAACTGATCATTGAACTGGAGCTTTTATAGACCTCAAACAATGGAGTGGTGTCATGTTTGAACATGACAGACAGTCCATAAACAACAGTTGACAAATCCCTCAGTGCTAATGGTCCCAGCAATGATATAGCAAAGGACCATAGTTCTTTTCTCTGTCTCTGTTGGGCAAAAGCTGCAGAGCAATTTACAACACCGATGGAAAATCAATACCCAATCACCAAACGAAGACATGAATTGGTCTTTTTAAGTAGTTAACCCCGGGGACAAATGTTTCCATTCAGATTAAGATACCAAAAATAACAAGCATTTAGAGGAGAGATGTTTTTATTGTAATCTAATTTAAGAGTTGTGTGTGTTGGGCACAATTTCAAAGAAATTGCAGTGTCCATGAAATGGACCTGAGGGAGCGGCAGTGAATAACAGCAGGGCTCTGTGAACACACGGAGGTATGATCAATGGTTTCTTTCACTTTTATGGCCAGCTGTATGAAAGCAGAGGGCTCCTTACTGCTGTAGGCCTCACTTTGAAACTGTGGACTTGGGTAAGCATAGAGAT
>RPOG01002201.1:0-103083 GCA_008086565.1 Thalassoma bifasciatum | reverse complement strand
AAAAAAAAATGTTTTTGGAGCCTCAAGCCTAATTACTCTGTTTATTCACATTACAGTCCTTTTACTTTTATTTGCACTACACAGAGAGATATTTTTTAGAATTTAGTGCTGCTGAAAAATAAATCTACCAATCGTGAGGGGTATCAGAAAATCTTGTCTCTGATTTTAATTCCACTCTGTCCTGAAAAGATGTGCCTGGTATTTTTACCTGCCCAGATTGAAACTGTCATTATCCCCCTGTGACAATGGGGTGGTCTTAATTGGCATGGCTCTATGTCTGACCATATGGTCATTGGCTGGCAGTGTCAGTGGACCTGCTGCTCTGAGACTTTCCGAGGCACGGATGAAAGTGTCTCAAGTCTCGATGTATCACTCCTTTTCCATCTGCCTTTCTCTTTGTGTGTCTTTCTGTCTTTTTGTCCCTTTGTCCCACTCTCGCTCTCTGTCTCTCTCCCTCTCCCTATCAATCTATCTGGTGTCCTGTGCTCAGGGAGATTCTGACAGATCCATTAGAGGAGCTGGGAGATTCTATTAGTAGGCAGCAGAATAGCACTGTTGTGCTGGGGAGTTTGGCAGCCTCAGAAAGATGAGCAGTGAAAAAGGAGTAATGATGGGGCAGGAGGAGAAGCTGGGGGAAGTGGAAGGGTCAGGGGAGGAAGAGAAAGGAGAGGGACATAAGAGTAGATAACAGGAAAAAGATAAAGAGCTGGTGAAGTGGGAACGGAGAGATGGAGACGATGAGAAATAGTGAAGATTATAAGAGCAAGGCCGGGTTTCGGATTAGAATTGGAGCTGGAGGATGAAGCAGGGTTAAAAGGTGCTGCAAGGCTGAACATTTTTGTATCAGGTTGTTCAGACAGAGGCTGCAACACTTTTGTGAAATTGTGGAACAATTTAGGAAAAACACATTCTTGTGTTTTGGCAAGATGAATTCAATTGTTGTATGTGAAAGGTAGAGTGGTAAACAAGCTGCCAAAATCCACCCAGAGAGCTCAGTCACTGATTCAATTATATTTGTTCAGTAAAACAAGATTCCAAATGTGTTATAGGAGCACTTTGCTCCTGATTTTGTTTCTTTCTGTACCAACATTAAGAAGAGGATAATCTCTAATTTTCTGCTGGAATGTACATCACCATATATCTATTTATATAATTAATTTTTGGAAAAGTTGATCCAGGTAATAACAATTCAGAGCTTGATCTGGAAGAGGACGGCTGGACCTGGATGAAGGTCTCCAAGATATTTCACTCCTTCTCCATGGAGGAGAGAAAAGAAAACTAAACATCTTGGCCAAAAGGGACAAAAGGGAAAAATGTGCTCAGAGAACCATTTATATTAAACTCTTAAAGTCATTCTTCAGCAGAGGGACAGCCAGAAGCGACTTGTTTGTGTTGCGTGTCGCTTTGGACAAAAGTGTCTGCTAAATGAAATGAAAGCCTGGTTTATGTTTCTATATCGAGTCGAAGCGGTAAAACACACTGTCGCCCAGTTCCTGTGCAGATGCTGAGCTAATTGTTGTGCCCCTCATTTAAAACGTTAACATACATTAAAACACGTACAGTGCAGGTCCTGTGTTTGGTCCACAGTAATATTTACATCACCAAACATCACCATCCCTCTTTGTCGTTGCTGCCATATGATTAACAGTGTTTGTCAGTTTTGACCCTAACATCATGTGCTCAGGGTCATAGTAGACAGACGGTCCCTGTGAACAAATAGTGGGAATTATTAGACCAGAAACATGACTCAAATTACCATACGTCCTCTAAATGTTTTGCAGAGTACTGCGAAGCAACACTCCAACACACAAGGCAAAACATGACAGCATCTTCTACTGTAGGGAAGTGTCACCAAACTTGAGACACCCTCCTATGTCAAACATGTAACAGAGCCTATGAATCTCTGTCTGCCCAAACCCTGACTTACAGGCAGGATCATGGTGGCCACAGCATCTCACCTATAACATGAAGGTGAACAACTCCATGTGTAGACGAGTGAACAACCTTACTGGACTTCTAATCCACAGTTATGACCACTAACAAATTTACATCCCAAAGAGTCTCCATCGTCAGTTTCTTTTCTCCTCTGCATTCTCTGTGTGTTTCCATAGCTCCACTGGGATAATGACTATTGAGAAGGCTGTGCTGGCCGGCTTCAGGAAGATCAGCTGATCCCAATAATCCCAACAATGTAGGGTTGCCGCGCAACAGTGTTGGGGAAAATGCAATTACTCAATTTCAGGGTGTAACAAAGTCCAAAACCTCTCCCCAAGGGCAGGATGGAGAAGGCACAACTTAAATAAGTTGTTAGCAAAGAGAATAGATACGTATAAAAATTAAGTCTTATCATACAACATAGTTGGAAAACAAACGTAAGCGGTAGTAACAGGCAGCCTGTGAGGTTTATGCATTTGCACTGCCTGTAAATGATGTGCCCCTTCAAACCCTGAAGCAAAATTGTATTTTTTCCACACAAGCAGGAAATATACCACGCACACAGGCTGAAATACACATACATGTATAAACAGGATCCTATGGACCTGCATCTGGACTCCAGTGTGCACTCATTCAACACATAGATGAGAGCGTTGAGTGGTTGGAGGTTTGGTTTCTTACTTAAGGCTAATGTATTTAAATCAACAGCTCCCTAATGGCACTGAATCTATGCATGAAATAACATGCAGCACATTCAGAGATTTTAGGAAGACATGCTAGTTGTACGGTATTACAATGTACCAATATGCTATATGCAGTATGCTACACCTTAGGTTGATTTATCTTTGATATTTTAAAACTAATATACAAATAGGGTCTTGGAAAGTTATTAAGTTGTTTTCATACTCTATTTTTGAAAATAGATTACAAACTAAGTTTTGACTCGATGATGGAAAAAACTCAAAGAAAGGACATGAAGGTCTTTACCTGACTTTATGGCCTAGCGTTCATCAAATGTCAAGACATTTCACTCAAAAACAGAAATGTCAACCTTGTAGTGGCTCAAGGGCAAGTATAGGGAATGATTCATGGTCTTTTAGAGCACTTTTTTGTATTTTTAATCTCTCAAAAATGTTTTTAAAACACTCATCACATTCACCTAACTGCACTGATGGAAGAGGATGCTCGTGTGGAGAATCAGCTGTGTTAGCTCCTGTCATTCATAAGCCAACGGTTAAAGCACTACAGGGGGATAAATTGTACGAGTGAGGAGCTGTAAAACTGGAAAAAGAGGGAATCAAATGTTGGTATCCAGTTCTTGTCAAATTTAAATTCTGAATAGCTGAAAATGTAAATGTTGCTGTAGTTGTAATCCTCTCAGGAGTATGAATATCATACAAATTTCACCCTTGGCTGTTCAATTACTTTGGAGATATTTAGATGTATGCAAAAGTGTTGGACTCACTGACCTGAGCCAAATTATTAACTCAAACTGAGCAGTAAAATACACTTTATGCACTTGTTTCTATGCTGCTCTGACAATAAAAGCAAGAAGAAAGACAAAAAAGCAACACTAAGACCCTAAAATTTCCCCTCTACCTATGCTGCTGTGTGGGTTTTATTTGGACGTGATTGAAATGTGAGAAGAATACTGATATCCGCTCAGCCCCTGCCCCGCCCCACCCCGCACGCTCTGTCATTGACAGGACAAATTTGCTCCTTCCCCACAGCGATCTGTGCAATGATTGTATGACAACCTTCCTATGTAGACTACCAACTGGATATCGATTGACCCTCCCTTCTTCATCTTTATCTTTATGTGGAGACCTTAGATGAATATCTATCCCTGCTGTGCCCGGGGGGGAGAGGTGAGAGTCATGGCGAGAGTTATAGCGCGTGTCAAACAGAGAGTGAGGAGGTTAAAGGAGACACATATATGAGAAAAACTGTTTTTAAAAGACGGTTGGGTAAAACATGATCTTGAATAGGAGAAAAATCAATGAAAGAAATGCTTGGTGAGCGAGCTTAGAGAGGAGGCATTCACTGGATTTACAGTTTCCATTTATTTACACAGATACTAAAAATCTATCAGCTGTGGAATTTGTTTTTTCATTCAATGAATAATCCTGGGAAAGAAGATATAATTAAGATTACCAAAATTTATTCTGTGACTGAGGACAGGAGAGTTCTTAAATACGAGTTATCTGCATTGTTGTGGACAATCCCATCGAGCCGAGCTGACCTTTTGTGCTCACTCAGAATGGGAAGTATACTCTTGGTGAATGTTTTGCATGGTTAGCTACAGATTGACTGTAGCTCCTGATTAACAGCATAAGGGCAGGTCAGCTGTAGCAGCTCTCCTGGCAGCAGCAGATGGCGGACGATGGACCGAACCCTCTTTAGGGAACAAGGGGAGTCATGATCAAGGGAGGGAGAGGTTAAAATGAGAAAGATGTGATGGGGGAAGAACATGGATGATTTAACCTAGTGATGAGGTAATGCCGATGTCAGGGTCATCTCAACTGGACAATCTGCTCCCGTGAGTGCTTAGTTTGAGGCTTCTACACGGGTGCAGCAGCAATTTAGCGCACTTATAGGAGCCCTAGACAGAGTCATTTATCACTCCATCATCTGAAGACTTTGATAAATTTGTGAGTGTTGCTGCAGGTGCAGCTACAAACGTGTGAAGGCAAGTCTGTCTACATGCAGTGCTACTCTCTCTCATCCCTGCACCTGTATTCATGCTCACTGTCTACCAACTGCCTCTATTTCTGAGTTAATTACTGAAAAGCCCAGTGTTGCCCGGGCAGCAGCACCTGGCAGGTCAGCGCAGTGGTTTGGTATTGTTTGAAGAGATACTGTTCAACCCAAGCAGAAAGCTGGATGGGCTGTTTATATAAATTCTCAGCAGTAGCTTCTGCTTTTGCACACCAACAAATTCTCTTCTGCTCTCTGATTCCCCGCCGGGACGCCAGCTGTTCTCTCTTCTTACCCCTTCTCCTTCCTTCACATTAGTTTTGGTATTCTGTGTTGGCAGATGTGCGTCTGTGTGTGGGTGGATTGAAGTTTTGAGTTCATCCTGGTGTTTAATGTCTTTGTCCTGGTGCATGCAGTGCTACTCTCCTGCCCTTGCTTATCCACTAACTGTTGTGAGTTGTGGTTCAGTGTTTTCCTCTGCTCCTCATTTAAATGTTAAACCGCCTCCTGGTGGGAGCCATTTGTCATTTGAAGGCATGAATACATTATCAAAGCCCCAGTCATCTGAACCAAGGCAGCACACACACTAACATGAAGTCACGCACACAATGTTTGTTGTTTGTCGCCACTGAACCGCTTATTAAAAAACCCACATAACGTACACAAGAGTCCAGCAGTGTTTGCTTTGAGCACGTGGATGAATCGACTTCCTCTGGGTGTGGGCGTGTGTGCTTTTCTGTCTATTTCACAGTGAGACAACGACCACACAGGCACAGAGAGCCAAGTTAATTGCAAGAATATTGGGTATGACTTACACACACACACTCAGGACAGAGCGATACGTCTCAACACAGCTTCAGTGTATCAACTCATAAAGCAGGAGGCAAAAGAGACAGATTTAACAGGTCACCATATGAATCCCTTTGATGCTCACATGTTAAACAAAACAGAACTGTGATGGTTTGCGTGTGTGTGGAAAGTGTGTGTATCGGACCATCTCTGTGTGACAGATCTGCTTAATAGGTTCATCATCTCTTTTCTCAGAAGGGAGAAAAAGAGTAACAGTTCTATCCACCCCTCAGCATCAGGACACACAGTGTGTGCATGTGTACAAGTGCACTTTTGTCCGCCTCTGTATACGTCCATCTCTGTGCTGCCTCATTGCCATACTAAGTGTGGGGAACCAGTGTGCTGATCATTTCTGTAATGGGCTGAGTAATTTCCCTTTTCAAACCCGCCCAGATGCGATGGTTTCACAGCGAAGTGTCTGTCCTGGCGGCAGCGAACAGTGAGGCAGTCTGGCAGGCGAAATGCAGATAGATAGACTCATGTTGTGTCTTTAGCCAGCCGTGATCAGACTCCCTCAAACTGCAGCAGGGAAATAATAAAGCATGATGTGCTGCTGTGGCAACCTGGCGTGCTGAAATCCTCAGGCCAAGAATAGATTAGAAAAGGATAGAATTTAATAAAAAATGTGTGCATGTGCACAAGATAAATGTCAGTGTTTACGCATAGATGAGTCTTTCAGCCCTTCATCTCCGGCCTTTAAATGAATAATAAACTCCTCTAAAGCCTGATTCAGTTATTTATGAATCAAAGTTTGATTAATAGGGGATTTGGGACTAAGCTGTTAGCAGATACAGACTTGGTGAATGCCAGAAATCTGCCATGACTGCCCTCTATAGCTGTCTAAAGAATCCATTATGCCAGAGCCAAGAGAGCAGGAGCTGGTGAGCAGACTGTGCCTAATAGATTGTAAATATAGTTACAAGAGGCTCAGTGTCAAGGAGACAAAAAAGGAAACATGGAGACTGATGAAATGATCTCCAGTGACAAAGAGTATTTTAATGATTTTAACAATGGCAAAAGAACAAGAGGTGAAATTTTTAGTTGATTAATTTGCATTGGAAGATTCAAAATAAAAATCTAGGAACTAAACACGGGTCTGGATTTTAAGCAAATCTGCTACTTTGCAGGGGAGTATCTGAACCCACCAACTGTAGTCAAAATAATGTCAGAAACTTGTTAATTTTTTTAATTTGCCGGATTAAAATGTTCGCACTATTCCAGATTGATATTGCCTGGATTAATGGTTAAAGAATCAAGATTAACTTCAAACTAGGCCATAACATGTTAAGACATATCACAGCATTTCATGGCATGTCAAAATATGTCATGTCATATTACTTCACATCATGTCACAAAATGTTACATCATATCACATCACATTACATCATAACACATCATGATATATCACTTGATGTAACGCCATCACACATGCAAGATGTATCACACCACATCATTACATATTGTGTCAGGTTATATCAATAGACTGTATCTCAAATGGATGTTCTCTCTGTGACTCCACCCATTTGTGTGTGGAACAACGTTTTCAAGGAAATCGTCAAATGGGGACTATATACACCAATGACAGATTGTAATATAGACCGGCCAATATTATAAGGATGTTTTTTTTGTTTTGTTTGGTTTAGTTTAGTTTTTTTTTGTTTTTTGTTTTTTTGAGTCTTTTTAGTTTTTCACTTGTATCTGCATTGGCTGATCCACAGGTTCACCAGTAAGTCTTCTAACATCTATAGGACACCTGTCTGTCCATCTGCTGAGCTGTGCCTCTGATTGGGCAAACTTGCGTTCTTAATATATGTTCACTCCCCAAATAGTGTGCGGTGTTGAAGTAATTAGCTAATCAGACTGAAGTCATATTTTTAACCAGGCTGTTAAGATGTTATTTCTGCTGTGAAAATGGCTTTTTGCACCCAAGTGTGTATGAAGTTATCGGTTCTTCTGGAGCCAGCCTCAAGGGGAAACTCAACGAACAACAGTCGTCAAATTTCCCCCAAGACATTTTTTTTTTCAACTGCTGGATTAGTTGTGTGAATTTAATGTAGAACAAAATGTACAAAGATTCAAGGGTCTTTATGGCTTGGCAAATGCTTGAATTTTACCCTTGAGGGGCTGTAAGACGGTCTGAGGCGATGTGGGATGGCTTCTGCTGGCAGCAGGGTTGAATGAACTCTGGAACTGTTTACTTAACCTGTTCCTGTGTTGAGGTCAACTTTACTCCATGTATACATCACTCTCTTGTCAGTCTCTTTGCGGACGCGGACACAAAGGCACGTAGGTTAACTACCATACTGAATTGTGTTCCTGCCCAGCCAATCAATTATGACCCTGTGTAACAGCAGGCCAGGGCGGCGCTGGCACGTTGGAAGGGTTCGGGGTAGGAATCAAGCCATCTTGACCTGGGATAATAGCGGCGTAATAGGATACGCCAGAAAGCCCAGCAGATCGCAGCCAAGCACTGTCTTGTCTTCCAGTACCTCTCCAGTCTCGCTACACTACCTCATTAACCCGAAATACACAGTTTCTTCCACTTTTGAGCTCCCGCACCACTTCCACAACCTCCGTCTCTCCCCCTGTCCCTATCTGGCTGCCTCTGTCTTTCATCTCTAGACTTGCAGCAGACCCTCTTGGGAGAAGTCGCCCCCTTGTAAACAGGCTCTGTTACGTCAGTGATTAAAGAATACCTTTGTTTAGCTCTGCCAGGGGAGAAACGCTGCTCTGTGTTGTTGGTTGTTATCCCGCCCTGGCTCGCTTGTGTCCTTGGAATACTGATTCTTGCACAGATGAGAAGTCCTTGTTATGCCTCACACATTTAAAACTAACACGCCTCTGCCTGAAAATGCAAAGAGCTGGGTGAGTTCAATGATTCCAGGATGCTGAAACTCACTTACTGGTTATGTGCAAAGTGAGCACATTCGCCATGATTAAAATCTAAAATGTGCTCTCCGCCTCCTCGCCCAGCACCCATCTCCATCAGGGTTTTCCACAATGACTTCCCACATGTGGATACGAACGGCTCAGGGTGTAGTTTTAATGATTCAGATCCAAATGAAATTATTTGAGTGGGTAGAAAAGATGGAGAGGGGAAGATAATGAAAGATGAAGTTAGATGATGGACTAATGCAAACTCAGCTGATGGATGATTTCTTCCAGGTTAGCTAGAAAAAAAGTCATCAGACCAACATAAGGAAACCAGTTGGGGCTTTGTATGTGATGAATCAGAGGCACTGTCTCTGCATGCATATATGTGCCTGTGGGATCCTATGTGTATTTCTATGTGTTTAATGGTGGCAGATGTGGGTGTCAGGTGTGCAGAGCTTTAAGGCGTTTTAATTAAACAGCTTCACAGTTTCTAAGTAGGTGTAAAGGCAGACTCAATTAACACCTTGAGTGTTCAGATGTCAACAGGTATACCTGGTATTTTCCTTGCCTGCTGTGCAAGTGCTAGCTCGTCAAAGCACTCCATAGGAACTGTTTGCACGTATTGCACTTAGTGAATAGCGGGAACTTTTTGTTGGATGTAAAAACTTTTCCAATCTACTTGAAACTTTTCAAGCTTTGCAAAAACAAATGGCATCTGCCTATGTGAACCTCCTCAACCAGGTGTACACCCCCTTTAGCACTCTAAAGGAGCTTCATTTTCTCATAACAGTCACTAACCAGACTCTTCAAAGGATGTAGTCCCCTGGTGTTGAGATAATTTATCGACTCATTTGAAGTGCAGAGCTCTGTTCCACCTTTGAGATAAAGCTGAAGTCTTTCGAACACATACTCCGTGATACTGCTGCTGAGGATCATGGAGGAGGCGTTCATTCTTTTCAATTTCTACATGACCCATAGAGACCCTGTTACGGCTTAACTATTTTCATCTGTTAGTCAAAGAGTCCAATTCTGCATAAATAACGTCAGTCTAACATTGTTAATTCTACTCTTAAAGTTGCTTTAAGGACTTTCTGGAAAAGTCAGCATTAGCAACAGCAATAAAGACTCAGCCTCTCTTTAGCCTTTGCTCCCCACTGTCATGATAAACCAAGACATGTTTGTTTTGATTTGTTTTGTTATTTTTAAAAATGAATGGCGAGCAGATCTTTTTAATTCCACTTTCCTTTGTCCAAGATCTCTTTTGTACCACATACAATGCGATGAGGTAATGCATTTATCAACAGTTACATTATGCTGTTGTTTGAAATGTGACAATTGTTGGAACGTAAAGCTTTATCATGTTTTTGTATAATCAAGAGGAAATGTTTTTAACATGTTAGATCTTGGTTTGGTTAGAACTTTGATTGCGACAACCATAGGCTATTCTTATTCATACATTTTGTGTTGCTAAGGAAGGAAGCTTCATAAACTCAGTTTGTATTGTATGTAGTTTAGCAGCCGGATTTAGCGCTAATCACAGCCTAGTGCTCTGAGACATGTCAGTACCATGTAAAATTAGTGAATCTTGTTTATGTCCTGCCAATGCTCATCTACCAAGTAGTGTGAACACAACCTTGCTCTTTATTTTATTGATTGACTCTCAGGTTTGAACAGAATAAACATTTTCACGAACAGCCTTTAGCCTGTGTTTTAGCCATGAGCTTGTGCTCTATCACACTCCCTTTTAGCTTGCTTCTGTCTCTTTTCTGTCAGACAGTCCAGCTTCCGTTTTGACTATTTCTCCAAAATAAATCCAAGAAAAAGTTTTCTGTAGGGAAAATGTCAGACGTCTCCTCTCATTGCTAAACTTTGTCAGTCTGCGTGGTGTTGTCAAAGAGACTTTGATGTGTTGTTAATTAATTTGGTCCTGCTCAACTTGACCCGCAAGCTAGATAATCTCATTTTAAGTTAAGAATATCCAGAGATGAGACTATTTCAAGATCACTTACAAAGTAATCACTTTCCCTTTAAGAAGTAAGAGGAAACCCAAAAGCTTTGGATTATTTTTTTTTTTACTTCTAAGGCTGCTTAAATAAAAGAACAGCTTTATTAATCATATACTTTGTGTCCTTTTCAGCATACATAGCAACATAGTGAAGCTAACATGCTAATTGATATCCTGCCTCTGTTGATTTGACCAGTTGTAGCAGACTTAAGATGGTTGTTTGTCAGCACAGGAGTCACTCGCATAGTTTGCAGGTTTTTTTTCATTTATTTCTGTAAGGGGCACAGGCAAGAGTCACACACACACACACAGTGGCTGAGTCTCCCTCCCTCTCCTGCAGATCAGTAGCTACACAACTTTTTTTCTTTTTTGTCAAACAGTGCATCTTTACAATAATATAACAATATAAAAACATATTTCTGTCCTTAAATCCATCAACAACATTTCAACTTCTCATTTTCAATTTATAAAACAATAGACAATAGTCTAAACATACCTGTAAGGGGCACAGGCAAGAGTCACACACACACACACACAGTGGCTGAGTCTCCCTCCCTCTCCTGCTGCAGGTCACAGAACACACAGGCTAGTTGTTAATCTCCGACGCAACCGCAACATTTAACGACTACTTTAGTGACAAATTGTGATCACAAAAAACATTAATGAGTCAAGAAAAGCTACAACACTCATTAGAAACAGTTTTAGGCAGATTGGAGAATTTTTGAACAGGCTAACTTAATAAAAGGGAGGAGGGAGCTAAAAGACGTCTTACCAGATCAGTAGCTACACAACTTTTGCCGGGAAAGTGCAGCTACGTCACGTCTGCGTGTGAGTGGGTGTCACACTAAAAATAGACCCCCAATACAGCAAACAAAAGAAATACAAAAGGTACCTACATTACATTAGAACATATATATATATAAGGTCATGGTGCATAAAAATATTCGTTTCACTGAAAAATTGAGCAGAGTTTAAATTAAAGTTTTGAAGAAGTTCACAAAATAAAACTACAAAATATTTCAAAAAATAAAATAAATATTTACTCGGCTACATACTCCCCTCTGAACTTCTCAAAACTAGTTCAGGACAAGGCAACAGCTCAATAAAAAAACAGCAGCACATTTTGTTATCAAACTTTACAGACATCTCAAAAAGGCGACACAAATGTCTCCCACCAAAAGGGAAAAATGAAACAAAGAAGCTGGCCAGGCTCCTAATATTCACTTGCTAGAGAAAGTGCCTTATACACAAACTCGTAAGGACGTCTCAATAACAGCTACTCAAAACACAGAACATTCTCAAAAGCTAATACTGCACCTCTTCAGTGACTCAAGAGCAAAGATATGACCAAACAACCTAAATGAATATGGACGAGCTGATCTCACTGACTAAATCGGCTGATTGTCTGTGCTTCTGTGTCATGTTTTGGATCAATCTGTTAACTGGCTTAATCAGTCTTCCAAATCTGGACCTAACTGAGCCTGCTGGACTACTAGGCCGTGGACCCTCAAGCCTGGGGACAATCTCCCGCTCAACTCCATCCTCGTCAACAGCACTCTCTTGATGACTGGCCAATGCTCCTGGCTGATCCCTAGAGTGCACAGAGTCCGCTCCACTGCTGCCGTCCTCACTCTGATGAGGTCCTGAAACATCTAAGGCGCTTTTACTGACACAAGCACTGGGTTCAACATCACCAAGGGACACCAGAGGTTGAGAATGAGTGTTGTCTCCCACTTCAGAGTCATCCAAAGCAGCAGTATCAGCCACCCAGCTGGCCGTGCGTTCCGATCGAGCTAATTCAGACTCTGCGGCCATGTAGCTGTCGACTACTACACTTTGTGCATAGCTTGGCTCAGAACCACTGGCAAAAGAAGACTTATCACTTTGTTCCACTTCCAAAGGCAAGAAGTTGGCTTGTAAAACCAAGTTTCTGTGGACTGTCCTCTCTTGACCTGTGGCGGGATGCTTGATACAGTAGGTGTGACACCTGGGGTTTCTTGAGACTACTGTGTAAAGAGTAGACTCCCACCGGTCTGCCAGTTTTCTGCGACCCCGAACACATCTGTTTGCCAAGAGCACTCGGTCCCCCTCCTCAATGTCTTTACCTTTCATCCCTTTGTTATACAGGTCTGCCTGACGCTGCTGACTGAGGTCTGTGTTGGTTTGAGCCTGAGCCAAAGCTTCTTTGAGGTCCTCCGCCATCCTTCTGACGTAACTGTCAAAATCTGCGATGTCATTGTCCCTCTCCACATTGTGAAACATGACATCTACTGGCATCCTGGGGATCCGCCCGTACATCAGAAAGAAGGGAGCATATCCGGTTGACTCATGGACAGTGCAATTGTAGGCGAAAGTGAGAGTTTGCAGCATTTGGGGCCATCTTTGCTTGTCCCTGGGAGGCAAGGACCTTATCATGTTACCCAAAGTTCTGTTGAACCTCTCTGTGTTGCCGTTCCCCATAGGATGGTACGGGGTCGTCCTTGACTTTTTGACACCAGTGATCATCAACAACTCTTGGATTAGCTGACTTTCGAAATTTGCTCCCTGGTCTGAATGGATCCTTTGGGGGAACCCATAAACACAGAAATATTTGTCCCATAACTGGCGTGCCACTTGTTTTGCTGACTGGTCGGGGCACTTAAAGGCATGGGCCATTTTAGTGAAGTGGTCTGTCACCACCAACACGTCCACGCTCTTCCCTCGAGAGTCCTCCGCTGACCAGAAATCCAAACAGACCAGCTCTAGCGGGCTCGTGGTCTTGATACTCTCGAGTTTGGCCCTCCCCTCAGGTTCCAATGTTTTGCTGACAACACAGCGTTTGCAGCGCTTGACATGATCCCGTACATCACGTTCCATGTCCGCCCAGAAGAACCTTTGCCTCGCCAGATACAGGGTTCTGCATTGACCCTGATGACCAGCATCATCATGGACACCATGCAGAATGTGGCCGATCAAGGAGGAGGGCGCTACATATTGATGGCGCTTCCGTCCAGTGACGGGGTCCTTACAGACGCGGTACAGGATACCATCNCTCTTCCCTCGAGAGTCCTCCGCTGACCAGAAATCCAAACAGACCAGCTCTAGCGGGCTCGTGGTCTTGATACTCTCGAGTTTGGCCCTCCCCTCAGGTTCCAATGTTTTGCTGACAACACAGCGTTTGCAGCGCTTGACATGATCCCGTACATCACGTTCCATGTCCGCCCAGAAGAACCTTTGCCTCGCCAGATACAGGGTTCTGCATTGACCCTGATGACCAGCATCATCATGGACACCATGCAGAATGTGGCCGATCAAGGAGGAGGGCGCTACATATTGNTGCCCTTGCTTATCCACTAACTGTTGTGAGTTGTGGTTCAGTGTTTTCCTCTGCTCCTCATTTAAATGTTAAACCGCCTCCTGGTGGGAGCCATTTGTCATTTGAAGGCATGAATACATTATCAAAGCCCCAGTCATCTGAACCAAGGCAGCACACACACTAACATGAAGTCACGCACACAATGTTTGTTGTTTGTCGCCACTGAACCGCTTATTAAAAAACCCACATAACGTACACAAGAGTCCAGCAGTGTTTGCTTTGAGCACGTGGATGAATCGACTTCCTCTGGGTGTGGGCGTGTGTGCTTTTCTGTCTATTTCACAGTGAGACAACGACCACACAGGCACAGAGAGCCAAGTTAATTGCAAGAATATTGGGTATGACTTACACACACATACTCAGGACAGAGCGATACGTCTCAACACAGCTTCAGTGTATCAACTCATAAAGCAGGAGGCAAAAGAGACAGTTTTAACAGGTCACCATATGAATCCCTTTGATGCTCACATGTTAAACAGAACTGTGATGGTTTGTGTGTGTGTGGAAAGTGTGTGTATCGGACCATCTCTGTGTGACAGATCTGCTTAATAGGTTCATCATCTCTTTTCTCAGAAGGGAGAAAAAGAGTAACAGTTCTATCCACCCCTCAGCATCAGGACACACAGTGTGTGCATGTGTACAAGTGCACTTTTGTCCGCCTCTGTATACGTCCATCTCTGTGCTGCCTCATTGCCATACTAAGTGTGGGGAACCAGTGTGCCGATCATTTCTGTAATGGGCTGAGTAATTTCCCTTTTCAAACCCGCCCAGATGCGATGGTTTCACAGCGAAGTGTCTGTCCTGGCGGCAGCGAACAGTGAGGCAGTCTGGCAGGCGAAATGCAGATAGATAGACTCATGTTGTGTCTTTAGCCAGCCGTGATCAGACTCCCTCAAACTGCAGCAGGGAAATAATAAAGCATGATGTGCTGCTGTGGCAACCTGGCGTGCTGAAATCCTCAGGCCAAGAATAGATTAGAAAAGGATAGAATTTAATAAAAAATGTGTGCATGTGCGAAGATAAATGTCAGTGTTTACGCATAGATGAGTCTTTCAGCCCTTCATCTCCGGCCTTTAAATGAATAATAAACTCCTCTAAAGCCTGATTCAGTTATTTATGAATCAAAGTTTGATTAATAGGGGATTTGGGACTAAGCTGTTAGCAGATACAGACTTGGTGAATGCCAGAAATCTGCCATGGCTGCCCTCTATAGCTGTCTAAAGAATCCATTATGCCAGAGCCAAGAGAGCAGGAGCTGGTGAGCAGACTGTGCCTAATAGATTGTAAGTATAGCTACAAGAGGCTCAGTGTCAAGGAGACAAAAAAGGAAACATGGAGACTGATGAAATGATCTCCAGTGACAAAGAGTATTTTAATGATTTTAACAATGGCAACAGAACAAGAGGTGAAATTTTTAGTTGATTAATTTGCATTGGAAGATTCAAAATAAAAAAAAAGCAAATCTGCTACTTTGCAGGGGAGTACCTGAACCCACCAGCTGTAGTCAAAATAATGTCAGAAACTTGTTAATTTTTTTAATTTACTGGATTAAAATGTTCACACTATTCCAGATTGATATTGCCTGGATTAATGGTTAAAGAATCAAGATTAACTTCAAACTAAGTCATAACATGTTAAGACATATCACAGCATTTCATGGCATGTCAAAATATGTCATGTCATATTACTTCACATCATGTCACAAAATGTTACATCATATCACATCACATTACATCATAACACATCATGATATATAACGCCATCACACATGCAAGATGTATCACACCACATCATTACATATTGTGTCAGGTTATATCAATAGACTGTATCTCAAATGGATGTTGTCTCTGTGACTCCACCCATTTGTGTGTGGAACAACGTTTTCAAGGAAATCGTCAAATGGGGACTATATACACCAATGACAGATCGTAATATAGACCAGCCAATATTATAAGGCTGTTTTTTTTTTGTTTTGTTTAGTTTAGGGGGTTTTTTTTGAGTCTTTTGAGTTTTTCACTTGTATCTGCATTGGCTGATCCACAGGTTCACCAGTAAATTTTCTAACATCTATAGGACACCTGTCTGTCCATCTGCTGAGCTGTGCCTCTGATTGGGCAAACTTGCGTTCTTAATATCTTTACATCTAAAATGCTATGTTCACTCCCCAAATAGTGTGTGGTGTTGAAGTAATTAGCTAATCAGACTGAAGTCATATTTTTAACCAGGCTGTTAAGATGTTATTTCTGCTGTGAAAATGGCTTTTGCACCCAAGTGTGTATGAAGTTATCGGTTCTTCTGGAGCCAGCCTCAAGGGGAAACTCGACGAACAACAGTCGTCAAGTTTCCCCCAAGACATTTTTTTTTCAACTGCTGGATTAGTTGTGTGAATTAAATGTAGAACAAAATGTACAAAGATTCAAGGGTCTTTATGGCTTGGCAAATGCTTGAATTTTACCCTTGAGGGGCTGTAAGACGGTCTGAGGCGATGTGGGACGGCTTCTGCTGGCAGCAGGGTTGAATGAACTCTGGAACTGTTTACTTAACCTGTTCCTGTGTTGAGGTCAACTTTACTCCATGTATACATCACTCTCTTGTCAGTCTCTTTGCGGACGCGGACACAAAGGCACGTAGGTTAACTACCATACTGAATTGTGTTCCTGCCCAGCCAATCAATTATGACCCCGTGTAACAGCAGGCCAGGGCGGCGCTGGCACGTTGGAAGGGTTCGGGGTAGGAATCAAGCCATCTTGACCTGGGATAATAGCGGCGTAATAGGATACGCCAGAAAGCCCAGCAGATCGCAGCCAAGCACTGTCTTGTCTTCCAGTACCTCTCCTGTCTCGCTACACTACCTCATTAACCCGAAATACACAGTTTCTTCCACTTTTGAGCTCCCGCACCACGTCCACAACCTCCGTCTCTCCCCCTGTCCCTATCTGGCTGCCTCTGTCTTTCATCTCTAGACTTGTAGCAGACCCTCTTGGGAGAAGTCGCCCCCTTGTAAACAGGCTCTGTTACGTCAGTGATTAAAGAATACCTTTGTTTAGCTCTGCCAGGGGAGAAACGCTGCTCTGTGTTGCTGGTTGTTATCCCGCCCTGGCTCGCTTGTGTCCTTGGAATACTGATTCTTGCACAGATGAGAAGTCCTTGTTATGCCTCACACATTTAAAACTAACACGCCTCTGCCTGAAAATGCAAAGAGCTGGGTGAGTTCAATGATTCCAGGATGCTGAAACTCACTTACTGGTTATGTGCAAAGTGAGCACATTCGCCATGATTAAAATCTAAAATGTGCTCTCCGCCTCCTCGCCCAGCACCCATCTCCATCAGGGTTTTCCACAATGGCTTCCCACATGTGGATACGAACGGCTCAGGGTGTAGTTTTAATGATTCAGATCCAAATGAAATTATTTGAGTGGGTAGAAAAGATGGAGAGGGGAAGATAATGAAAGATGAAGTTAGATGATGGACTAATGCAAACTCAGCTGATGGATGATTTCTTCCAGGTTAGCTAGAAAAAAAGTCATCAGACCAACATAAGGAAACCAGTTGGGGCTTTGTATGTGATGAATCAGAGGCACTGTCTCTGCATGCATATATGTGCCTGTGGGATCCTATGTGTATTTCTGTGTGTTTAATGGTGGCAGATGTGGGTGTCAGGTGTGCAGAGCTTTAAGGCGTTTTAATTAAACAGCTTCACAGTTTCTAAGTAGGTGTAAAGGCAGACTCAATTAACACCTTGAGTGTTCAGATGTCAACAGGTATACCTGGTATTTTCCTTGCCTGCTGTGCAAGTGCTAGCTCGTCAAAGCACTCCATAGGAACTGTTTGCACGTATTGCACTTAGTGAATAACGGGAACTTTTTGTTGGATGTAAAAACTTGTCCAATCTACTTGAAACTTTTCAAGCTTTGCAAAAACAAATGGCATCTGCCTATGTGAACCTCCTCAACCAGGTGTACACCCCCTTTAGCACTCTAAAGGAGCTTCATTTTCTCATAACAGTCACTAACCAGACTCTTCAAAGGATGTAGTCCCCTGGTGTTGAGATAATTTATCGACTCATTTGAAGTGCAGAGCTCTGTTCCACCTTTGAGATAAAGCTGAAGTCTTTCGAACACATACTCCGTGATACTGCTGCTGAGGATGATGGAGGAGGCGTTCATACTTTTCAATTTCTACATGACCCATAGAGACCCTGTTACGGCTTAACTATTTTCATCTGTTAGTCAAAGAGTCCAATTCTGCATAAATAACGTCAGTCTAACATTGTTAATTCTCCTCTTAAAGTAGCTTTAAGGACTTTCTGGAAAAATCAGCATTAGCAACAGCAATAAAGACTCAGCCTCTCTTTAGCCTTTGCTCCCCACTGTCATGATAAACCAAGACATGTTTGTTTTGATTTGTTTTGTTATTTTTAAAAATGAATGGCGAGCAGATCTTTTTAATTCCACTTTACTTTGTCCAAGATCTCTTTTGTACCACATACAATGCGATAAGATAATGCATTTATCAACAGTTACATTATGCTGTTGTTTGAAACTTGACAATTGTTGGAACGTAAAGCTTTATCATGTTTTTGTATAATCAAGATGAAATGTTTTTAAAACGTTAGATCTTCGTTTGGTTAGAACTTTGATTGCGACAACCATAGGCTATTCTTATTTATACATTTTGTGTTGCTAAGGAAGCAAGCTTCATAAACTCAGTTTGTATTGTATGTAGTTTAGCAGCCGGATTTAGCGCTAATCACAACCTAGTGCTCTGAGACCTGTCAGTACCATGTAACATTAGTGAATCTTGTTTGTGTCCTGCCAATGCTCATCTACCAAGTAGTGTGAACATAACCTTGCTCTTTATTTTATTGATTGACTCTCAGGTTTGAACAGAATAAACATTTTCACAAACAGCCTTTAGCCTGTGTTTTACCCTTGAGCTTGTGCTCTATCACACTCCCTTTTAGCTTGCTTCTGTCTCTTTTCTGTCAGACAGTCCAGCTTCCGTTTTGACAATTTCTCCAAAATAAATCCAAGAAATAGTTTTCTGTAGGGAAAATGTCAGACCTCTCCTCTCACTGCTAAACTTTGTCAGTCTGCGTGGTTTTGTCAAAGAGACTTTGATGTGTTGTTAATTAATTTGGTCCTGCTCAACTTGACCCGCAAGCTAGGATGATCTCATTTTAAGTTAAGAATATCCAGAGATGAGACTATTTCAAGATCACTTACAAAGTAATCACTTTCCCTTTAAGAAGTAAGAGGAAACCCAAAAGCTTTGGATTATTTTTTTTTTTACTTCTAAGGCTGCTTAAAATACAGCTTTATTAATCATATACTTTGTGTCCTTTTCAGCACAACATAGTGAAGCTAACATGCTAATTGATATCCTGCCTCTGTTGATTTGACCAGTTATGCTTTTCCTGTTATGGCATGTGAGACTTTTCCTCAGTAAAGGTCTACAGACAACCTGAGAATGAGGAGCAGGTGTGCAGACAAAGGGAGAAATGAGTGTCTCCATCGGGATCTGAATCGTTCTTAACTTAGTAGCTTGGTTTGTTTTCCTGTGCATGTCTGCTAGAATATGAGCTATGAATATGACAGGAAAAGTTTTTAAAGTCATTTAAAAAGTGCCCAATAAGTCTCTTCATCTTCTTTTTGTGCTGTGTAGTTCAAGTTTCACAAACTTTGTACTGAGATTTATTTCACAGATAAGTCCAGTTCTTTTGAAGTGACACCTTTTCATGCCAGAAGTCCTGTCTCAGAGTTTCCTCTGTGCAGCCGAATGAAAGAAATCTCCAAAGGAAGGCAATTTTAGTGTTTAATTAGTACAAACAGCTTGCAGTATAAGGCATCTTTAAGCTGTATCAGTACTCTTCTCCCATCACCCGGTATAATAGCCAGAAACTGATAACCCAAACTCTATTCTGAGAGTAATTTGCCAGACTAGCAGCGCTGCACCTGTCCCCAGCTTCACGTCTCTCCCTGAAGTCATCTCTCTTAATGACTTGTGCCTATTGTAATTGGCTCTGGCTGGTTTCATTNAAAGACGTCTTACCAGATCAGTAGCTACACAACTTTTGCCGGGAAAGTGCAGCTACGTCACGTCTGCGTGTGAGTGGGTGTCACACTAAAAATAGACCCCCAATACAGCAAACAAAAGAAATACAAAAGGTACCTACATTACATTAGAACATATATATATATAAGGTCATGGTGCATAAAAATATTCGTTTCACTGAAAAATTGAGCAGAGTTTAAATTAAAGTTTTGAAGAAGTTCACAAAATAAAACTACAAAATATTTCAAAAAATAAAATAAATATTTACTCGGCTACACAGTTATGCTTTTCCTGTCATGGCATGTGAGACTTTTCCTCAGTAAAGGTCTACAGACAACCTGAGAATGAGGAGCAGGTGTGAAGACAAAGGGAGAAATGAGTGTCCCCATCGGGATCTGAATCGTTCTTAACTTTGTAGCTTGGTTTGTTTTCCTGTGCATGTCTGCTAGAATATAAGCTATGAATATGACAGGAGAAGTTTTTAAAGTCATTTAAAAAGTGCCCAATAAGTCTCTTCATCTTCTTTTTGTGCTGTGTAGTTCAAGTTTCACAAACTTTCTACTGAGATTTATTTCACAGATAAGTCCAGTTCTTTTGAAGTGACACCTTTTCATGCCAGGTCAGGACAGAGTCTCAAAGGAGACACGTCGGCTTACTTTCTTTAGAGGTTTCCTTCCGTTAAAATCACAAATTAATCATGTTTGTCGAACGTCATATTCCGTAGAAATTCGACATAGTCATGAGAAGAGGGTAGTGGGCCATATTATCGGTCTTTGACTATTGGGTTTGAGATAAGACTCTCATTAAACGGTCTGATCGAGCGCTGCACCTGTCCCCAGCTTCACGTCTCTCCCTGAAGTCATCTCTCTTAATGACTTGTGCCTATTGTAATTGGCTCTGGCTGGTTTCATTTACAGTTCTGATCAGCCAATCAGATTAGCAAGGTGTCATGCGATAGTGTTTGCAGAAGCCCCGAGGAGTGTGATGAGTGATGGGACAGAAAGGAGCGGGTTATCTGAAGGGAGTTTTAACAAGGTCTGGGACTTCTACAGTGGCAGGATGGCTAGAAAAAAATAAAACTGAAAAATACAAACTGAGATACTGGATTCCGATGCTTTTCTGACAGGCGCGCAGGTGGTTAAAGGAGCTGCTTATTTTCCCATTAAATGCACGGCTGGAAGAAGGTGACTGGTGACTCCCTTTTCATTTTAAACAGACTAGATAACTGAGATACAGTCATTGTTCATTCATTTTCAAGTTATAGATAATGTTTATTTGGTGGCTGACAGATGTTGAGAGATTATAAAACTCTACAGTCACTTTGGCTATGGGCTGATAAAGATTGATTATCCATGGTATTGGAAGGTAGAAACCTTACAAATCTGATGAAGCACTTTTAACTGTATATTGTAATCAAGATAAATCTAAAAGACTTTTCAGCTCAACAGTAATTTCCCAGGTGCACGTCTCTTTGCTCACTTCTACAGACTTCCAATGACTTCCAGTGTTTTGATCCATACAAGCTATATTATTTCTTGAGATTAAGGATAAGATATATTATAAGGGAAATCAAATATGACCAGTCAAATAAATGTATGTCTCTTTTAAAACAAACGCTTAAAAAAAGCTAAATCTGTCTCATCAAGTGTCAGCCAGAAAGGTCAGTCATGCCAAAGGTTGGCGAGAAACCCTGGTGTGATATTTCACCAGAATCTCAGCTTTCACACTCAGATGTGACACTCGGATGTCACGAGTTGCCGTCTTGTTTCCAGCAGCTGTGTAATCTTGAGGTCAGACTTTTTCTTTCTTCTCTTGAATTAGAAAAGGTCATCCATGTTTTCACCATTTCAAGAGCTGGTTACTGTAATGCACAAGATTGTATTACTTGCTTAAAAAGCCCTACGCGTGCCTGAATGGCAGCACCTTGGGGTACCAGAGGGGAAAAAAACAGAATCAGTTGCAACAGCAGAATAAATTGTTTGGCATTGGCAGAGAAGATTTGGCAAATATGTCGTAGGCACAGTCCACATACCCAGCTCTGCTGCATGAGTTTGTTCACTGCAACTGAGGCACCATTAAAAAGGGATATAAACTTTACATTACTTTACTGAAAGCATTGTTACGACACTGCAAGAACATAAGTCTCAGCAAGTCATTTTGTCTTATTTCTAATAAAATTGGCATGTTATATCAGAAAAAATGTTTTTAAAAAAAGTAAAAAAGTGGATAAAGTATTAAGACATGTCTGATTTCAAGAAACTTGACAAGCAAATTTTTCTTTCCCCATTGGCAGATTTTTTGTGACTTGTTACAAGCAATTAAAACCTAATTTTTGTCTTTAAATTACTTGAAATAAGACATTTCTCTAGATTTTTCAGTTGAATATGACTCTTATCAAGAGTAATAAGACATTTTTTACCAAAATCAGACATAATGACTTTTCCTAGATTTCAGTCTTTGCAGTGAACAAAATATTCAAACAAACAAACACAAATTTTGAGTCATTTTAGTGCTGAGTTAATGTGCAGGTATACCCCATACACTTAGGCTAACCTGAAATGACACAGTTTGGTTGGTGAAAGACTCCTTTATCAGCATCTCTTCCTTCCCTTTTGCTTGTGTCACCTGACTGCTTTGGTAACCAGCTGGCTGACTAGCTGTCATCTTGTTACAATTATTGCACTGAGTAACACCAGATATTTTGGTCCACATTAGTGCGCCCCATGCATCTCTCACAGCTCAGGTAAAGCAGAACACATTTGTCAGCTACAATTGATGGAGCCTTCATAATTTGATCTACTGCTGTGACACAATCAGTTTTCAAATGAGCTCTCAGAAAAGATGTGGACCCTGACCACAGACAGATATGTTTCCATTCCATTCAAAGCTCAAAAATCAAAACTCCCACTCCTTTCATTTTTAATTTTTAAGCTGTGATTTTTGTATGGTGGGTGTGACTCAGGGCTGAATTTGGTCACCCCTCAATGAAAAGGTTTGATTATAACCCCTGTTGTCCACGTGTTGCAGTGTCCTTGGCAAAGACACCGAACCTGAAAAAGCTCCCAAGCAGCATGTGAATGGGATAAGTTAGTAGTGAAAAGCCACATCATTTCAGCCTTTACTGCAGCTGTATGTCTTTAAATGAAGCTGTGTGATGGTTTCATTAAGAATGAACTTAGCCATTTGTTACAGTGGATGAAGAAAAATGGGAAAAAGCCAGCAGTGCTTGTGCTGCTCTGTCATTAAGAGTCTGTCTTTTCCTGTTCATCTCTGAAAAGTTTTACAGGAAGATTTTGCTCAAACTTTCTGTATTACACCTTATTTAATGATATAGTGTCCAAACACACTCCTCTTGAAAGCCCCCTTCTTCCTGCTCACTTCCCCTCCCTTTTTCATCTTAGATTTTACCTTCATTCATCTTCTCTCATTCACCTCTATTATCTCGCTGTTTTCTACCTGTGAATTAGTCTTCCTGACTGTTTTGCTGCCGCATGATGTATTGTGACATTTTCCAATGAGCCATTCCTCATACCGAGTCCCGCTCCTGGCTTCTTCTCCTCCCTGTGTGTTATTTCATTTTCTTCATCCTCTACTTTTATGTGGTGGAGGAAAATAATCATAGTAATAACAGTTCTGAATATTTTAGCCAAGGGCATAATCCACTGCTTGTTTGTACCTGAGCTGCCCTGGTATTTAATGGTTATTCTAATGAGAAAAAAGAAACAGCATGATTACAATAGCCGTGTTTCAGCTTTGTCCTTGGTGACAGACTCTACGAGTGGACTTTTCCTAATCCTGTCAATTCTCCGGAGTAACAGCACTTACTCAACTTATTTCACAGTAAGAAAAACTGATCACATGTATTACTCTTTCTCAAAATGAAAATGGAACTGGCTGGACTTATTCCCTCTCTAAATTTGCAGTGCTCCCTGGCCCTCACCTCTTCTCATAAAACTCCACTGTTACAACACACGTTCCCCCAGAGGACAGACCCAACACAAACAGGTCTGGGTTTTATTCTCCCCTCACCGTGCAGAGGCTGAAATTTGTACTTTTCACACCGCTGCTGGTCACAGCCTGTCTTTCCTTCCTCTGCTACACAACAGTGAAGAGAAAAAGCCGGAGCACTGGAGGACAAAATAGAGCGATAACAACAGAGACTGACAGTCAGACAGGAGCGAGCGTTAGCCTAAAGCCAAAGTGTTGGGAGCAAAAGAGCGTTTGGGGGGTAGATAGACTGATATAAAGAGAAAGCAGGAGAAAGAGCAAAAGAAAGCTCCGTTTTTAGCCCGTAGCTGTGGATTAGACCTGACGGCCCTGGGAGTCAATCAGTCTGCTTGCTCCTCTCATCTCTGGGCAGCCTGGAGAATAACAGGGCTATCTCGCCGCCAGCCAGGGGCAGGTGGAGGTGTCAGGAGTGCTAGTGGGCGAAGGAGATGGAGGAGGAGCACACATCCAGGAAGAACAGGTTGGAGGTGATGAGTTTTGCCTCAGTGAGAATTTTTTAAATCCTATATTTTCTGCATCTATCCAAAAAACTCAGTGTTCTGCAAGCCCTGGATGCTTTGACCTGACCTTCAGGAAAAAAAAACACTCAAATGTTCAAATACAACAATGGTGCACATTATGAAAAAGTTTATGTAGCATATTAAGTATTTAGAATATAACAAATTAAAAAAAAAACTTCCCCTCATTATTATGTTAAGAGGCTTAACTTACTCTGCATGCAGTACTTCATATCTGTTATTTTAATTATGAACAGCACTTTTAGTTCATCCTTACTTCTGTTTGTTAGGGAGTTTGTTTTCGTTTGCCACTGGGATTTATGTAAATTACAGGATGAAACTTAGGGATGTTGTTTTGGTTTCTTGGATTGTTTTTGTCTTTTGGCAGCTTATTAACTTTCCTGTATTAACATTAACAACAGCTTGTTTTTTCAAATGTGTTTTTATCTGCAGTATCTTTTTCTTCACTATTACACACTCATGCATGTTTGCAGAGGAAACTGTGGATTGTAAAATGCTTACAGTAAATAATGCAACATCTAGTCTCAACTCGTTCCTTTAACTATTGAAGAGGGACCTTTAAGGATACAACGACACATAATTGCACTCAGTAATGAGAGTAATTCCTGTGCTTGAACTGATTTATAATCATCACCACCCACTCTTGGGAAGTAAATTTGTAATTTGGATATTATGATTCCCATTAAAAAACTTCACTATCTATCTTGTAGAGTTCTTTTAATTGCACCAGAGTCATTTCTTTTATTTTTGGACATGTTGCCACTTCAGGATGTTTGCAGTCATATTATGTCAAGGTGAAAAAAAAATTATGCTAGTCTGATCAAAAGAGCTGTTTGACTTTCATGCACAGTGACTGAACAATTAACCCTTTAAACTGGTACTATTCAATCTAAGGTGATCTGACAGAAACTCATTCTTGAGCCTATCCAGGGCTAACAGAATCTGTGGATCGTTCCTTCAATTGATATTTCATTATGAATCAAAAAACAAAACATTGAAAAAACATGTTCTGATTTTTCCTTTTTGAAATGAAATCAATTGAAAAGATGATCCATAACCTTCAAGGCTGACAACATGACAACCAAAAAAATGGATGGGACCTTTGGGGCATGTTCATTTTCCTGTAAAATATACCAAATGTTTCTTGTTAAGTTTCACATGTGAGTGTTTATATTTTGTCATAATTGATCATTATCCTTGAGAGTCACTGGTTTGGCTCCTCTGAATAAAAAGTAGCTGTCCATCCCTGTGCTTGCAATGACCACCAATTAGGTTTCGTCTCCGCACTCTTGACAGCAAAGTAGACTCCTATAACTACTACTCATGCACACTGTTGGGCAATTTTCAGTGACCATTTATCCTGATAAGTAGGTTTTTGGACTGTGGAAGGAAGTTAGAGAGAAGCTACACGTGCACGGGGGATACAGTCGAGTTCTCCACAGGGAGTTAGGGAATTGAACCAGGAACCTTTGTACTCTGAGGCATCAATGCTAACCACAACACTACCATGAAGTGCATCAATACTGTGTTGTACCATAAAACTGTCGCAGGCAACCAAACAAAAGAAGTGTATGAGGCCATATTCACACATGGTTTCCACAGAGTGCCAGAAGCACACACTGCAATTCCAATCTGATCTAGACAGGAAGAGCAAGTGGCACAAATCATCCTGTTAGTTTCAAAATAAAACACAATACACACACCCCCAACAATTTGTCTCATTGTCTACAAGGGAAGTACTCTTTCATCACTGACTAACTAATTGTTAACAGCAACAAAACAGACACGAATCAGTGATCCACTTGGACCACAACAGGACTCTAAGCTGTCAGACGTTAACAGTGTAATAGAATATATTCATGAGTGTTAAACACTTCAATTTTGCACCTCTGAGTAAAACTCAAGGGGAGTAAACAATTTAACTGTTTTATTTTGCTCTTCAGTTAATCAAAGAAAAGTATTCAAACTCAGAGAGTTTTGTTGTATTTTTCTTTTTCTTTTTTTTTTTTAATTTATCACAAACAATTTACAAACCCAGCGAGAGTTGTTCCTGTTTTATTTTCTACTTAATAGCAGTGACTATGCTGCCTTTTTTAGGAGTGAAAGAATTTGTTCCAAATGATCCGTCATGGTGTTAATTTAAATTTTTTTCTATCAAAATAACTACTGTTATTGGTATCATGAGAAATTAAAAGGAAGAACTGGCATTGGTATCGGTCTGAAAAAAAATGGTGTCAAACATCCCTACTCTTCTGTAACATGTTTTTTTTAATGTTTTTCTTTATACTTTTCATTGCTCTATATCTAGTTAAGGATGATAAAAACATCAATAAAAACCGAATAAAACCTTTACTATTGTTGGTTTAGGGCCAGATGAGATGAAATACCAGAGAGAAAATGGTGATAAATAGAAGCGCTGGGGGCTCCAGTGTTCTGCTGTGGATAGTTCAGGCTCAACTTTTGAAGAATAACTAAAAAAAGTCATTAAATTATGGTAACTCACCAGCAAGAATAACACTTTTTAGTTATTTTGTCAAATTATGAACATACAATTTTTGGGCATGGACTGGAGGTTGGGTATTGTTCCCTCACATTCTTGTGCACTCATAACTTTTTTGATCTTTTCATATGATAGTTCAGAGTCATAGCCACATCATAGTTGGCAAAGAAGAATCAGATCATTTTTCAAGACAGAAACTAGTTGAATGACTCACTTTTTGCACAAAGCTTACCTGAGTTTCATCCCTGAAATAGTATCACATCCTGACACCATGGGATAACTAACTGAGAAGCAGTGAACAAAAACCGTTGAGTTAATTTTCCTCTTGTTCCGGGTCTGATTTGTCTGATAAGTATCCCATGTTTTCTCTGCAAGAATTTTTTTCACTATTAGTTACTTTGCGGGGAAGAAACACAGAGCTGAATCGTTTTTAATTAGACAGGAACTCTTCCCCACCAGCCAAGCCGCACGTTTGACAGTGACGCCAGTAAAGCAAGACAATGAGAGGACAGACTTTTACACTTATTTCATCACCCTGACAGTTATCTTTTCTTTTGGAAGCACAGTAAATCCCTCAGTGTCCCTTCCTTCCTTAATATGGCCTACTTTACTATCTGTGTTGGTTCGAGAGCCCAACACGCACACTTGGGTCGACATGTTGTCGCGAGAATGAACCATAAATTGCCTGTCTCCCATAAAAACCTGCAGCGTGTTCAATCAGAAGCTTTGTGACAGGTTGGTGTGAAGGAAAGGCCAGCAGACAAGCTCCATTGATGCTGAGGCAGGCTGATGATGACAGGGCCATGATGCAATGGAGATAAGGAGGTGTGGGAGAAGAGAGGGGCTGAGGAATAGAGTGATTAGGCGCGGGGGGGTATTCATTTAGGAAGACAAACAGCTTCATTTAAAGCTAGCCAAGCACAGAGACCGACTCTCCCTCTGCAAATGGGTTGAAATTTGCATCTTTTTGCTGACGGGATCTGAGTCCCATCCTCAATTTCTGGGTCTTACCTTTGGAGTGATAACAGATTATTGCGGGTGTTGCCTGAAGAGCTACTGTCCTTGATTTGATTTTAAATACATTTTTAAGTCTGCCTCCGCTGAAGTAATTCCTCTCAGCTCTTGATCTGCTGTTGATATTGTTATTGCGCTACTTCTCTACAGTATACAAGTTCTGTTTGCAGTTTTGTTTTCTTCCTTGAGTGCGTACAGGAAAACACAGCTGGGTGCAGAGATAGCAGTCATTTCAAGATTATGATGCAGAAGAAATCCCAAATGTGCAACCATTACATTTGATTTCTCCCTATCTCTTTCAATCACAGCCCGCTGATAGCTTTACAGCAGAGAATGAAATTAAAGTTTGAAGCTTTGCAAACAAACAGATCGCGGTGATTACCTGCAAAACACGTACTAGTTGAATCTGAATGGAATCGCCGACAATCCTTCGTCTTGTAGAGAGAGAGAGACGGAGACGTTAGGTAGTAAGTAAAGATAAGACAGAAGACGAGACTGACTCTTAATAAAAACAAAATCGGTGGACCGCAAACTTCTCTCCCAATTTTCAGACTACCTTCACAAAACTGAATGACAATAGTGACGTAGAAAACAAGGACGTTTCACTTTCGGTTTCAGCTTTTATAATTGACCCGGTGCATGTGGGTTGATGGAAATGAAGGGCAGCTGAGTGGCCACTTGTGTGTGTGTTTGTGTGTGAGTGTGTGTGTGTAAGTGTGTGCATGTGTGTAGGTGTCAGTATGGGTGTACATAAGGCTGGACTCCTGCCATTATCTCAAAGGATCCGCACCTACACATGCCTTTAAGGTTCCCTCCACACTCGACACAGAGTGCGTTCATGCTTTTACACAAATAGTAAATATTTAGTGCTTGGATACATGCCTCCATCGCCCTGCCTGAGGGATTTAGCAGCCCAGGCAACAATTTATGTTTCTGTTCAAGAGACAGTCGGTGAATAAAAAGCCTTAGCATGGAGATGAGAAATTTTCTACACCATTTATTTTCAGGTGTCTTTGACATTTCATTTAAGAAGCTTTGGATACTTTTCATGAAAAGCTCTTTGAATGCACAGAGAGGCTTTCAGAGAAACATCCTGTAGTGGATGGTGTAGGTGGGGCTAGGACCCTGTAATTGACACAAGAGACCCCTGAAGGCCTCATCTGGTAATTTTATTTTATTTTTTTAATTGAGGGGGGGGGGGGGGGGGGGGGTCTCTTCAGAAGTACTCATACCATTTTGTTCTTACTTGCCATTATCAAGTGAAAAAGACACTACTTTTTATCATAAAGTTCATTGTAAAGAATTTATTCATACATCAGAGTAAAGAAGAATATTATTTCTGATTCTGTTTGGTTGCAAAGCAGAGTTGTTCTGTGGTGCAGTGGCTCTGTGCAGCTTTGTTGATAATGATATTAGACTAGGTGATGTGTGTTTACAGTGCACATATGCATTACCTGTGGTCTGTATGACTTCAGCCTGATACTGGAGCAGTAGTTTGGGTGGATCCCCTGATTGCAACCAGGTATTTTGCACAGAGCTCTGAAGAAATGGATGATAATAATCCTGCAGGAGTTTACCTTCATTATTATTTATTTTTCTTTACTCAAAGCTAACGTAAAGCATTTTATTTGAAAATGTTTTTTCTCTGTGGTGCTCAGTGCTTATAACCTCATTGTAGATCAGGGTTTTTCAGTTCCCAATGTACTCCCCAGCGGGTCCCGCCTGTCCCGCTGGTTTAGTACTTTGTATAAAGTACACAGCAGTTCAAATGCAATGCATTGACTGGCTCAAGTCTCCATGATGTTGTGTTTCTGAGTCATGAGTGGTGAGCTCCTTCAGCTAAAGGAGTGGATAGAGAGAGGAGGAAAGAGATAAATTTGTAGAGAGTTTGTAAAAGGAATAATCTAAACACTAAGAAAGAGGGGGAAGGGGGTGAAAGCGGATGTAAAACAGAAAAAGAAAAAAATTGGGGGAAAAAAGGAAGGGGGGGGCTTGTTTGGGGTTTTGTTTCTTTAAATGTGCAAGGTGTAGGGTTCGGGTGGGTAGGTTTGGCACATATTTAAGTTTAGTGGGTCAGCATTAGGGGAAAGAAGGTTAAAGGAGAGGAAGTAAAGATGAAAATGTTTTTTTNCTGATAGCTTTACAGCAGAGAATGAAATTAAAGTTTGAAGCTTTGCAAACAAACAGATCGCGGTGATTACCTGCAAAACACGTACTAGTTGAATCTGAATCCTTAGCGGCTGTTAGGAAGCAGAACATCTCTCTCTCTCTGCCTCTGCAATCCATCATTCATTTCTATTCTGTCTTCTGCTCTGACTGAGAATTATTTTTGTTTTAGCCACCTGGCGTTTGAAGAGAGGGTTAAAAGTCTGATGGAAGTGTTTTGACTTACTGTTATCACTGCATCTTTTGTTCCTGCAAAGTGAAAGCAATTCAGCTTTTATAATTGACCCGGTGCATGTGGGTTGATGGAAATGAAGGGCAGCTGAGTGGCCACTTGTGTGTGTGTTTGTGTGTGAGTGTGTGTGTGTAAGTGTAAGTGTGTGCATGTGTGTAGGTGTCAGTATGGGTGTACATAAGGTTGGACTCCTGCCATTATCTCAAAGGATCCGCACCTACACATGCCTTTAAGGTTCCCTCCACACTCGACACAGAGTGCGTTCATGCTTTTACACAAATAGTAAATATTTAGTGCTTGGATACATGCCTCCATCGCCCTGCCTGAGGGATTTAGCAGCCCAGGCAACAATTTATGTTTCTGTTCAAGAGACAGTCGGTGAATAAAAAGCCTTAGCATGGAGATGAGAAATTTTCTACACCATTTATTTTCAGGTGTCTTTGACATTTCATTTAAGAAGCTTTGGATACTTTTCATGAAAAGCTCTTTGAATGCACAGAGAGGCTTTCAGAGAAACATCCTGTAGTGGATGGTGTAGGTGGGGCTGGGACCCTGTAATTGACACAAGAGACCCCTGAAGGCCTCATCTGGTAAATATTTTTTTTTTATTAATGGGGGGGGGGGTTCTCTTCAGAAGTACTCATACCATTTTGTTCTTACTTGCCATTATCAAGTGAAAAAACAATACTTTTTATCATAAAGTTCATTGTAAAGAATTTTTTCACACATCAGAGTAAAGAAGAATATTATTTCTGATTCTGTTTGGTTGCGAAGCAGAGTTGTTCTGTGGTGCAGTGGCTCTGTGCAGCTTTGTTGATAATGATATTATACTAGGTGATGTGTGTTTACAGTGCACATATGCATTACCTGTGGTCTGTATGACTTCAGCCTGATACTGAGCAGTAGTTTGGGTGGATCCCCTGATTGCAACCAGGTATTTTGCACAGAGCTCTGAAGAAATGGATGATAATAATCGTGCAGGAGTTTACCTTTATTACTCTTTCTCAAAGCTAATGTAAAGCATTTTATTTGAAAATGTTTTTTTCTCTGTGGTGCTCAGTGCTTATAACCTCATTGTAGATCAGGGTTTTTCGGTTCCCAATGAACTCCCCAGCGGGTCCCGCCTGTCCCGCTGGTTTAGTACTTTGTATAAAGTACACAGCAGTTCAAATGCAATGCATTGGCTGGCTTAAGTCTCCATGATGTTGTGTCTCTGAGTCATGAGTGGTGAGCTCCTTCAGCTAAAGGAGTGGATAGAGAGAGGAGGAAAGAGATAAATTTGTAGAGAGTTTGCAAAAGGAATAATCTAAACACTAAAAAAGAGGGGAAGGGGGTGAAATCGGATGTAAAACAGAAAAAGAAAAAAATTGGGGGAAAAAAGGAAAGGGGGGGGCTTGTTTGGGGTTTTATTTCTTTGAATATGCAAGGTGTAGGATTCAGGTGGGTAGGTTTGGCATATATTTAAGTTTAGTGGGTCAGCATTAGGGGAAAGAAGGTTAAAGGAGAGGAAGTAAAGATGAAAATGTTTTTTTCTCTGTGTTGCTCAGTTCTTATAACCTCATTTTAGATTAGGGATTATGATCAGGCTTATATCTTGTTATCAAACTTCTTACAAAATCGCTTAGAAAGTCATCACAGCCTCTTTAAGTCATGTAATAAAGCCAACAGAAACAAACACAATGGCCAGAAATCATTCTGACCTATAAGGTGGCTTGGTTTTAATAATATTTTTTATTCAATTTTATTGACAGTAACAGGTGTAGAGGTTTTGATGTTTCCAGAAAGTGTATTTAGAAAGTGTTTGTTCTGATTTGGCACTATGTAAACGCAGATTGATTGGTTGATTGATTGAATTAGAACACCTACTCATGCACTGAGTGACATGAAAAAACAAGTGCCATAAGATTTTCCTAAGCTGTCAAATAGTGGCCATGAACCAAAAGTTGCTTTGTTAATTTTGTAGTTCTTCCATCTCCCTCATCTTGTACGCACTGCAACTCAGAGCTCATCCTGCTCCATTCTGTGCCAAATGACCTGCTATTTGGAATCATATGCACAGTGGCAGTTTGTGTGCAATGCTCCTCCACATGCATTTAATGGATGAGTGCTTGGTAATGTCCTTTGCACACTGCGCAGACGAGAATAAACCATGTGTCCAGCATTTAATCGCAGCAAGGCTTTTTTCTCAGACACTACAGTGTCATACCGCACTCTTAAAAATCCAGCGTTTAAGTCCTGCCCCACGTGACATTTATTCCTCTTATCCTTTGACTTCACCCTCTTTGTTCTGCCCCAAATTGTCTGCGAATATATTTTTTCTTCCTTGAAGAGGGTAAGGACAGCTATTTTCCAATTACAGATCTTGTCTTCAGGTGTTAATTGCTGACTGACCTCCGGAGCTGTTGTGGATGCGGCGTGGATTTTTTAATAACCTCTAATCGCAGCGAAACAGAGAGAAGTAATAGAGAGGAGCCGAGCTGTTTTTAAACCTCGCTCCTTCAATAAGGTGTAATCTCACACAAACAAGACGCTGTGTTCTCAGTCAAAATGCTCTTTTGTAAAACATGAGCTGCTATGATTCAGGCTCCTCTTACATAAAATACTCTTTTTAGGTTTTCTGTGGGTTAAATTGGGTCAGCTGGTAAGAAAAGAGCCAGATAGATCTTAAAACAATTACTGGCATTTTGTTTTTAAAAGGCAGCAGTTTTGACTCTGTTCCTCGATATTTGAAAACATTTTGACATTGCAGGTAGGCTGAAGCTGCTCTTTTGACACATACTGATGGCCTTACTAATTTTGCTTTGTGCCTTCATCTCTTTTATTAACATTTTCGCATTTTTTGTGTTTCCAGGCTTCCCTCCAGCCACAGGGACCGGCTCGTTGATTATTTATCTGGAAGACTTCAATGACAACGCCCCCTACGTGGTGCCATCAGTAGCACGAGTGTGCGAGGACGCCCACGATATGAATGTGGCCATCGTTGGGGGTCGAGACAAGGACCTCCCTCCCAATGCCGCACCCTTTAAGATAGAGCTGGGAAAACAGCCTGGCCTTGATAAAACATGGAGGGTCACCAGGGTCAACTGTGAGTATTTCATGATGAAATATTTGAATGCTTTCAGACGAAACTCGACAGCTGTAGGAGTAATAATAGGATTTAATAAAAAACCGCCAAGCCCTTGAAAAATCAATAAGTGCTCAGTATGAGAGGCTGAAACACCCATCTGTTCACCCATAGTAACCTGGGTACTCCAAACAACAAAATATCTTGTAGCACATGTGAGGTATTTTTTAACCACACTGCTATTCCCTCGACTCTTTCTCTCGCCAAGAGATTTGATCCCATTTTCACAGGCTTCCTAGAAGGCTCCCTGGAGAACAGAGGGCTAGAAATAAAAATAAAAAAAGAAGGCAAAGCTCAAAAGTACATTTCTGTGTGAGGATATTCAAGGGTCAAGATACATGGCTATAATTTTCACTTTATCTCACACAGTGTTAATGTGAGCCCATGCTGAACACGGAGAAGAGCTCTTAGCCCCTGAAGCTAGCGCAGACACGTGATGAGGATGAAAAGTAAAATCAAAGAAGAAGGAAGGAGAGAGGAGAACAGACACAATCCAAGACATTGATTCATGGTTGCATGAAGCAGTGTGTGTGTAGGTGTGTGTGTGTGAGTGTGTTTGAGTGACAGGGCAGAGCTAAAACCTGCCCAGAAGTATTAGCTGTGACTGACAGCAGGAGGGGGAGGAACAGACACTCCTCAATCACCACTGCTGGAAGAGAAAGACAAGACCAGCAGAGAGAAGAGCCAGCTCCCACTGAAATGGACTGGCACTGTGCTGGTCTCCGCTGGTTGTGGATGCATGTGTGTGTGGTTGTGTGTGTGTGTGTGCGGAACCAGAGGTAGACAGATGGTGGTTATACCCCACCAGCGAAGGAATAGCTGTAGTCTTTGTTAGGACTAGAATTACAATTGCTCTGTGGACATTTATGGTGCTCATTTTTTTCTTATCAAACTCCACCTCATGGGTTTGTAAAGTTAAAGATCCAGAAATATGAAAGAGTCAGGCAGCTGTAAAACATAGATAGGAGTAACATTTGACATTTTTGGGAAAAATATCTTCATGTTTTTCTGTTTTTCAAAAAGATATATGAGAAGATTTGTGTCACTCTTTAAGAAAGCTGCCAAAAGCATTCTTGTTTGTCAAGGTTTGAAATAAGACTGAAAATGAAGATGCACAGGATTTCTGTCATTACAAGATCCTTTAAGCCTTCTGTGCCAATTTATGAGTTTTGATATAAAGATGCGTACAAATGCTATGTACATTTTTGATTCAAAGGGAAGTATTATTTGTGTTTAGCAGGTAATGATGGGATTTTGAACCCGTTCAGAGTGACAAGACCCTAACAGAAAGCAGACATTGCCCTACTTAGTACCTAGCTACTAACCTCACCTCAATACAAACACGTACACAAAACATGAATTAAAGATTATTTTATTCATTTCAAAGGATTTATGTCTACTATTCTCCAATATGTCCAGTGATTCTACAGCAGTGATTGATTATTTTCTTAATAGAGAACAGCTCTGCTTTTTCTCTGAACTCTGTGGTTGATGCACCTTTAAAAAATAAACCAGACAAACAGGGTTGCCAGATCTGACTGACAGTTTTCAGCCCAAACATAACATAAAATGTGCCTAACTCAATACAAACCAGACCAAAATTCATCCTCTCACCTGCTCTGCATTTTAGTTACATTGTTTGCAATTGTGAAGCCAAAAGAGAGACAATGTTTTACTTCACCTTACAGTCAGTGGTGTCAACAAGCAGAAGCTAAACTCTGAACTTTTGCAGGTCAATAAACTAATTTAACTAATGATTGATTACACTTGGACTTGTACAGGATCGGTTTTCATTTCTAGTGTCACTTAAAGAAAGGGAGTGTGTAGTTGTCAAAGACACAAACTGTTTCTCAAAGGATTCACCTGGGTTAATTTATCTGGACAAAAAGAATAAGTTGTTTGCGAGCTGCAAAGAAACTTTGTTTTGGTTTTTGTAACCCACTACACCTCGGTGAATTTTACAGTTCATGTAGCTGAAGTGTAACCTCTTGGATACTGCATTAGGAAAACAGTAAACTCACCCAGAGGTTTGTGATTGCGGTGAAGTTGATCTGTTGATTTTTGCAGATTCTTTATTTCACACTCACTGCAGAGAAGCTCTGATGAAAGAAATTTGCACATTTTGTAGAATTACAGGCTTTTATACATGTAAAATGTTGCTTGTACTGCCTTTTCTTTTTGAAAATGGGCATTTTTTAATTCCCAACCAGACCTTAAGTCTTCTTAAGGTTGTCATATGTTTCAAGCAAGGAAAATGTGCCACTTTGCATATTGTCAGCACGAAATGAACAGAAGTGTTTTTCTTCTCAGACCTTTTGAGGAATTTGAAAAAGTGATGCAACATAATGTAACAATCTTATGCAACCTAAGTGGTGCCAATTTCTGGTGCTTTACTTGTCAGGAGCAGCTTCACAAACACTGGAGGCATTAAAGTACTTTATTATAATGTGCATATTTTGTGAAGCCATGAACAGTGGGCAGCTCTTAATGTGAAATAGATGGATAGCAAAATGTAAAACATGGGATCGTGCTTTTGCTTTCTTAACCTTCTTCTTCCTCTGTGTGTGTCCCCCACAGCCACACACTCCCAAATTATGCTTTTACACAGTCTGAAGAAAGCCAACTACCAGCTCCCGCTGCTCATCACCGACTCGGGGGTTCCCCCTTTGTCTAACAGCACAGAGGTCAAGGTTCAAGTGTGTGTCTGTAAGAAGAACAAGATGCACTGCAGCTCAGCCCACGCTCACTTCGCCAGCCTTCACGTGCTGCTAGTGACGCTCCTGCTCGGCCTTCTCTGTAAGTACCATCAAAGCTATAGCACACACACTGAAGAAGAGGGGGGTCTTTAATATTCACCCCTTGATTTTTACTGAACCCAAATCAAGAAACAGTTTCCTCTTCCTTACATTTTGATACCAGTAATAACTAAATTCTGTTGTTGTATTCATGTTGATAAATGTTTTGTTTTTCCGGCCATTTTCATCCCGTGCCTTTGGCAGTCCCCAGGAGGTGAAACTGAATTCACCCTGAATATCCTATTAAAGCCATTCTACATTAATATGAATAATTCATTCCCCACCATTGAAAACACAAATGTGTGAGTCGGACGCCTAACTGCTAGTTTTGCTGAAATGAGAAACAATTTTCAACAATAAGGCCCTCAGATGTTCTTCTGGACTTGTTGTCCGTGGTTCGTTGCTGAATTCGCTGAGACCCAGAGGCCTGATACAGCAGGGGGAGGTTGGAGTGGGAGGAAATGAAGAGGAAATGGTCTGCAAGGAAAGACGAAAAAGACACTAGAAGAGAAGTAGGCATGTTGAGAGAGCCTACGTCAATCAGGCATTTGATCACATTAGTGTGGAGTCTGTTTTAACTCACTTTTAACTCATCATGCCACCCTCTCTCTTCTCAAGTGGTTTTCTCTTCCTCTCTTTCTCTGTATTTACAATAACGTCCCCAAATGGTGATGAACACAACAAAGCCCTCATGAATGAGGCATCACCATTGGCTCAACTTAAGGAACTTAATTCAAAGATTTGATTTACCTTTGTACTTATCCTATTTTGTAAATGTCATTGGTCTAACAATTTATCAGGTATTGTCATAAAATCCTCATATACATAGACATTTTCCCTTGTCCAGTGTAGGCTCGAAAAAGTAGTTGCCTTTATCAAAATTTGAAATCAGGGCAGATTTATCCACCTCTCAAGTCAATAAAAAAGTAATTTTTATGGAGACAAAATGTGGGCAGTGAGTGATGATGCTAGCAGTCTAATGGATTGAATTTTATCAGGCACTGGTTCATCTAAAACTTAGTACAAAAGTATGTAAATTTGTGTTTGTTAGATTATTTTGTTGCTGTGACTTTTTTTGGCAAAAAAAAGGGGAAAAAAAACTTCTTCTGTTAGAAAGTCTGTTTATTTCTCTTTGAAATGGAGCCACATTTGAAAGGAACAAGGATTTGTGGGATGAGAGGCAGAGCTGAGTGTAGTGGCAGATTCCTCTTAAACAATTTTTAAAAGCCACACGGTGAAACAAACTTAACTGAAGTAATGACGTGTGTCCATTTTTATTTTCACGAAAAACAATCCATGTACTCAGAGGTTTGCAGCTGAGGTCCCTTTTATTCAGATGCAAAGTTCATGAATCAGTCCTTTTATCGATTTATTGTTCCAAAGCAAAGCAAAACTATCCAAAAGGGTTCAAATTACTTAATATTCCAAATCAAGGCCAAAAAAAAAATTTTGTGTTCAGCTCATTTCTGCCTGGATGAATCAAAGAATGAACTCCACCAATAACCAAATACTCTCCACACAGGAATAGTTGTGTCTATAATTTAACACAAACAACCTATGTATTTATCTATAAATAAATAAAAATATAATTTGCATCCTAATCAGTTATTCATCCGAACTGGAGGTTTTAATTAGTTGACTGAAGTATAAAATGTTTAAGTAAATTTGAAATGGCTTGTACAGTGAGGATGTGGGTTGCCCCCATGATTTGCCAAACCTTTTCTGTCAATGTCAAACAGTTTATTCTGCTGTTGCCATTTGCTCCTGCTTTGACTTCCTGGTACCTACAGGTGCTCAGTGGCATATTTTTTTGGCTCTGCTCCAGCGGTCAGTAGGTGTCTGTTCAAAGAATCAGGATGGTGAGTTTGACTGATCTGGATGGAGCCTTGTGATAGGCCATCTTTGAGATTGTGTTCTATCAAACAAAGGTGCAGCATTATTTGGAGTGAGCAATAGTACCATCTCTGAAGTGAAGGTTGACTTCAATATTACAGGAGTCAAAGGCAGCGGAATGAGCTGTTTGACATTGGCAGAGAAGATTTGGCAAATTTTTCATGGGCACAACCCTTATTCTCAGCTCTGCTGTTCAAAACAAGAGTGGAAGTGGATTTATTATTAAGAACCATGGTCACAATAAAGAAATGATCTTCAAAACAAAAGATTCTTCACCTCTTGTATTAGGTTTATTTTTTATGCTCTTGGCTCAGACTGGTGACACTGTGGCAGCTCAAAGGATTTAGACTTGAGCTTTTTGTGAGATTTTTAAAATTCACTGCAGTATCAACCATTAGGGGCTTCCTGGTTTGAACAGACCCCGCAATAAGACCTCATGTTATAATTCTAGTTTTGCTGCTCTGGTTTTAGGGCCTAACATGTTTTTTGTTTTGTTTTTAATCAGACTTACTGTGATTGATTCCTCTCAGCTCCTTCCTCTGTATCTCTGCATTGGCCTGCCACGATAGTGAAAGACTAAATTGGCTGTTTAGAATCATGTGCGTCGATTTTCAAGAGTCCAATTATTTGTGACTGTTAAAATCACTTCTGCAAAAGCAAGAAAGCTGCACATCTTAATTTGGATGAACATCAAAGTGAGGAACACTCTGCAGGAATAGAAATAGACAAGCTCATCAAAATTTAACACCAGGTCCAGGGCTGGTGGATGTGACGGAAAGATATCTGGACTGTGGTCTGCCATTAGGAAAGAAACCTTTTCAGAGAGTTGAGGAGATATCAAAGTACAAAAACTTTCTGATGGTATTTTTGCAACATTGCTTCATGATGCCTTCATGTCTTGTATTGATTTAAGCTGATGTGAATCATTAGTGTAAGACCAGCAGAAAAAAATCAGCCTCCTCTGTCCTGCTCGCTTTCATCTCTATCGATCTGCACATTTTTCTTCCCTGTGCCTGACATCTCCTGGTGATCACCGCCATCACATTTTGCTTGTATGTGTCGTGAGTTTCCCGTCTCTGATGTCTCTCTTGGTTCGTCCTGCCACTGCTCCTTCTCTCCTTCTCTCCCTCTCTCTCTCTTAGCCACCCACCCTTTGCTTACAGGCAGAATCTGTGCGTCTTATCTCCTCATTTTCACCCAGTTCCTGTGAATCGCCACATCTAGCATGACCCATCGATTCTCCTCTGGTAATGGATCAATCTGTCTAAGCTGTATTGCTCTGAGCTCTCTCACAGATGACCGTGCTGGGTTGGTGCGGCCTTATCTAAAGAAATTATTCCGTGCCCTCGTGTTGCAGTGAGGACACTTCGTTACCTGCAGCCTCTGTTAAAACCTGCAGGTTCACAGGACACAAAGTACTAAATTAAACTGACAACATGCAGCGAGCAGCAGCATAAGCACTTCCCACTCTGCTGTTGATAGGCCATTAGTCGTGGTTTCACCGAGACACACTAATCATGAGCGTAAGCTGATGCTGCATCAGCATTTGCAGGCGAGCAGCCACCTCTTGAAAAGTTTCGCGGCAGCAATCCCCAAAGTATCCCAGCCGGAACAGCCACTTCACTTTTCACGCTCTTCTTCTTTTTAGAGACATTTTGTTATCTGCGGTTGCCATGGAAGCAGCTGCAGAGGCTGAACTAAAAAGCATTATAATTGGATGACATTAAGGGATTCTCCTCTGCAGATGTCCTTTTCCTCTGAACGACAGCAGCCTTCATTAAGCGACTGTAAACAGTGCAAAGATGGACGGACAGACAGACAGACAGACAGATAGACAGTGGCCTTCATTAACCAAAAAGCAGCTCAGGCTGACAAACACTTCAGCTGCTGTTCAGGGCTTGGTCAGGACAGGTGGAACAGAGTGCACTATGACCCAAGAGCTGTGGTATTGTTAAAACTCTAAAAATGTGTTTTTTAGAGGTTTAATGTGTGATAGATGCAGCTGACTAACCAACTTTATCAAGCAGTGACAGCTGAAATGAAGCAAAATGACTTCAGGGCTCCTTAATGCTGATATTTCCCACTGTAACCAGGGCGACCATATTCTAAAAAGAGGACCCCCTACTCTCCCTTTTGGAGGTACTTCAAAAATACCCAAAGATACTCAAAGACGACAAAGGTGCTTCATAACCAATACGTTTATTTAAAACACATCTTGATGATTTGAGGTGAAAATTCTCAACAATGTAAACATGAACAATGTATAGAGGCCAAATTTGTAGTTTCAAATATACAATGAAAAACTGTTTTTGTTCGTTTGTTTGTTTGTATGCTTGTTGTTGTTGTTTGCTGATTTTAAGTTGAGGTAAAAAAAAAAATTAAATTCATGAGATAAAAAGTCATTATTTCATCTTTTCAAATGACTTTTTTCTCATGATTTTTGCTTGATCGCCAAATTTGGACTTTGATTTCAAAATTTGATATTCTATGTCACTGATTCTGTTGCAAAATTCTGACTTTGTCTTATAATTTCAACTTCCTATCTTTTAACAATCAATATAATGGGGCTTCCGTAACGATGCCTCAACATCCACTTGAATAAAAAAGAAATACATTTCTTTTTTCTTTGTAAAAAAATATAGCTAATGCCTCAGAATCTTAGTTAAAGTTAAATTCAGATTTTGAGGTGTATTATCAGTTGACACACAGGTCCCAGCTTTGCAGACAGTGCACCGTGCCTCCTACTGGTCACTGCCACGACAAAAAGAGGGCTACTGACGTATATCTGCAGTTGGTCTGTAAAAGTGCATTTCCACTTGAGCATTTTTGGTCTGAGAGTGCAGCACAAACAGTCAAACCAGGTTTTTATGCATGCTCAACATCTTGACAGGTTGGAGCATCATAATTAAGCCACTTTATTATAAACATCAATGGTTTGTAGAACAAGCTGAGAAAAAACAGGACATTTCGGGGAATTCTATAAAATACTCCCTCACATAAATTTACCACCACAAAAGGAGGACATGCAGGCAAAAGAGGGCGTTTGGTCACTTTAACAGTAACCAGCTTTCCTGGAGGTGAAAACACTCAACCTATCAACTTCCACACAATTCTACCCTTCCCAATGAAAAAAAGAGAAATCCTACAAATTACCTCCCTGACATTTGCTTGAGACTTTTGAGAGGAGGAGTCTGTGAGTTGTGAGGAGACTTCAGCTCAGGAGTCTGTTGCAGAGCTGCTGTGCTTACACAGGGGAAGACAGGACACAAAATGAAATACAGAAATACACACCTGTCTCTCCAAAAGAAACCGGGCACAGCCCAGTGAACATAACATATAACAGAGCACATAGAACATAACAGAGGTTGAGGAGCACAGAGAAAGAGGAAACAAGAATGCTCTGTGTCCATGTCTGCCTCTGCTGGGCGTCTCAGACACAAATGCAAAAGATCGCACCATCTCTGATGCAGTACATCTGTACACACACACACAATCACACACACACACACATGCACACAGGCGCCCAGAGAGATGACTCCTGCTCGAGCTCATCACAGAGACCTGTGCTGGGGGACAGATAGCGGGGACTGATCGCTGAGTGTATAGTCAGATAGTCTGACAGAGAGGTAGCGAGGATCCTGTTTCAATTCCCTTATCTGTGGGCTGAACTCTGACCCTGCAGGAGAGAGATGAGAGGGAGAAAAATGGAAAAGAGCTGAAGGGGCTGGAAAGAAAAGGAGACAGGAATAAAGGTGTGCAGATTAAACTCCTCTGTTTTTACCCGCCAGGCTGCCGGCATTTGCGCAGCAACGCAGCACTAAAATCTGCCTAATTTCTTCTGCTCTTTGCATCTGCATCTCTCCCCTTTCTCTCCATCTTCAACTCTGCTTCCCTAGCATTTGCACATTTTGATACCGATAATCGTATTTCACGAATGCATTTTTCCTTGACTGAGAACTTATGTAATTATGTTTTTTTATCAGGACTCATTTATGCCCTGCAATTTGTGAGTTTCACATCTGGCCCAAATCCAGATGGTATCATTTCCCCGGGCAGCATGACAATCAGGGCAAACCCTCCCCCTGTTTGGGAAAATAAGGCACTGATGCATTCTGGGTTGTGAGATAGCCAACAAAAATGCCACTAGAAGAAGTTTCTGCATTTAAGTTACAACAATAACCATTCAGAAAGTTCAATTCTAGATCTCATTGGATGACAGCTTTACAGCCTCTGGGAGCAAGGCCAGTGTTTTGTCACTTTAATGTGCTCAGAGATTTTTGGGATAAGCAATGAAGCATTTCTTGGCTGGGGGTTCCTCTGCACAAGGGTCACTGTTAATAACCCAGTAAGCACTGTGAGATTATTTTAAGCTGACAGAAGACATTTAGGATTGAAATTGTTCACTCAAATGCAGATGTCCCTTTAGGGGGATTTTAAAATGTGGGACAGGAGGCGTAGGCGTGGTTAGACGTGGCCTTCAAGGGCTGCAGCCCCAAATGTTTTCTCCACAGCCCTGAACCTTCGTCAAGGCTTGACATTTTAACTGGTCAGCTGGCCCTGATTAAAGGCCCTGCTCCAGCTGACTGTGCTCTATGCTTGGAACAGTTAAATAATGTCTTCATAACTAAATGCTAAATCATGTTGTTTTCATACAACAACTTACTTTTGTTTTGTCAGTCATCAGTGTGAGATCATGTCATTTCAACTGCTCTAGCAAAGTTTTTGTGTCACTGGCATTAAAATAGTCGGAATAAACAACTGAACATCTGATAAAAAAAGATTTATGTGGAGGCTTTTTGTCATTCATTTTATGGGTAAAATGTTTTCAAAACCTCTAGTTTCCAGTCAGGCGCCGAGTAAGGTCAGTCAAAATATGAAAAAACAGAGAGAAAATTAGCAGAACAGTGCAGCGAGAATGACAGAAAATATGACATCTATCTCCTCTAAGCTGTTAAACTTCAACAGTATTCACTATAAACTATTTAATCTGACTTTGGGGCTGTAAGGAAGAAAGAGCAAGGAAAAACTTCTACTGTGCATCGTGGTGTCTTCAATGACTGTTCATCAACATGGGAAGAAAGCACATCGAACTGATGGACACCTTTAGATCACTGTCAAAATGATATCACCCTGAACGACCTTAAAGAGGCAGTGCAAGATATGAAGTAAAAGTCTTTTGAGCTTAATTAAAGAACTCCATGATGAGAATAAAATTAAGTAAAAACTATTCAGTGACACTTATATTAGACAACAATAAATCTCATCTTACAGAAGTTTAATTGTGGGGATGATTTTGCATTCTCTTCTGATATGAATGTATGTATGATGTATGTTGTTACTTTTAAAAAATGTAATTCTAAATTTGAAGATTATAGTGTTCTTGTCACGTACAATGAAACTTGTGTAATGTTTTTGTGCTCATTTCATCACATTCCCCTATGTGCATCAGCCCCCCCAGTGTTCCGGCCTTAGCCCCTGGTCTTTCCAAATCCCTAAAAAAAGCCCCTAGTAGTAGGTTAATGTTGGTGGAGTTGAGTATACAATACTGCTGGTATGTTCTGCTGCACAGCTTAGTAAAGCCTTCTGAATACAATACTACTTAAAACAAGTTCCAAAAATATATAGCACTTGGCTGTTTGGTGGGTATTTGCATTTTTGCCTGTCTCTAGTCTCACATTAAACATAAACTTGATTTGTGTTGCTTGAAGGTGCCTCCATTGTTTAGATATTTTCCTTGAAACCTCACTAAGAGTAAACAGTGAACAATTTCACTGCTACTATGGTGTTAATAACATTTTCACAAGTAGAGAGGCTGATGCAGAGTGGCTGTGGTTCAGTGGTAGAGAGTTTCAATCAGAGAGTTGGCAGATCGATCTCGGCTCCAGCTGTCCACATGCCAAAGTGTTCTCGGGGTAGACATTTAACCCCCAAATTGCTCCCGGGGGCAGAGCCAGCAGTGAGAGAATGATAAGAATGAAATAAGTTAATGCTGATGGGCACCTCACGTAGCAGCCTCTGCCATCAGTGAGTGAATGTGATGTGAATGAGTGAACAAGTGATGCAAAAGCACTTTAAATGGTCAGAAAGAGGAAGATAGCGCTTTATAAGATCATTTTATTTAACATTCAACAAAGTGCCCACTGACGCACAGTTACTCTCTGGGAAAGGTGAAGATTGTGTAAACATACTTTGAAAAGGTTGACACATCTACATCTTTCAGGATCTGGATAGCAATCGAAGAATCAGATTTGAACTGCTGGATCTCAGAGCATTCGAGAGACGTCAAAGAGAAGGATCCATGAAGAATGTGTGAGCAGCGCCGCATCATATCACATCTTTTTCAACACATGAGATGTTATACGTTCACAGTGACTGAAGTGTTAGGGAAAGTTTAAAGGAGTTTTTAAGTCACTTCAACTCAGTAAACTTTCCCTTTCCTCAGAGCTTTGAAGTCAATTGCCGATCCGTGTATTTACCCCCCCCCCATTTTGATAGAAGCCCATTTCCACCTCGAAGAAATATAAAAATGCAAAACTGGCTTTGTTGAGATCGTTTTTTGTTTTTTTGCCCATATTGACCCCTTAGAACCCAGTATAGTGCCAGCCAGTATAAATGGTAGACAACAAAAACATAACGATCCAGACCAATACTACACACTTCAATAAAACACACGAAGGAAAGTTTTTCAGATTCACACTTTTGGGGAATACAGCCGTGACATTTCTGAGTTTCAATAAGTTAGAGTACAATTCAAATTTGTCATGATTAATTGCACTTTTTGTAATTTATATATTGTATCTACACATTTGTCTGTATTTTTCCTTAATGCTTGTGATATAAGGGTTTTATTTACATAAAATAAGAGTTCAATGCAAAAAAAAAAAAAGATACTGTAGCATGTAAAATTGTAAAGATATGCTCTGTCAGACTGGGTATGGTAGGTCTGAGAGGGTTGAGTCAAAATTTTAAGCTAAAAAGTCAAGACTTCAACTATTTATCTCAAAATTTGACTTCTTATCTCATATTTTTCCTTTTTCTTTAAAATTTGGACTTCATCATCTAAAAATTTTGACTTTTTCCTTAAACTTTGACCTTTTATTTGAAATTTTGGCTTTTCATCTCATGATTTCAACTTTTTTATCTCAAAACTTTGACTACATGCAGGCAAAAATAAAATGTACATATATTTGAAAAGCTTTCATTTCTATTTTTATAAATGGCACAATTGGGCTGCCATACATTTCAGTCTTCTTCTGAAACATTTTTGCTGCTGTCTCTTTAAGACGCCATTCTTCCCAATCCCTCTTCCCTCTGATTGGCCAGACCTCTGGAGGTTTGTAGCAGAGCTATTGGCAGACCTTGGTGTTTGAGGCCCATTCCTTGAAAGTGTCATAAACCAGTAAGGAGATCCTTATGGGCTGACCTCATTATTTCAGCAAGTCTAATGAAGATCTTGTTTTTAGAACAGACTGTTTTGATAAGTTTTCTGACAGATTCAGGTGTTTCTTCAACATATGGATATTTAGCAGTTTGAAAATCTGCACACATTTAGTTTGATAATCCAGAATTGTTACTTATACGCCTGTTATATTGAAATATGGGCGAGCAGAATACCCCCTCAAGTGTGTGCTAATGTTGATTTTATCATGTTTATTGAGCACAGTTTAAATCACCATGTAGATTGGGGGAATGCTCCACACTCACATACACACTACAATCTTTTGCAATGGCCTTGCAATTGTCCTGGTGCACAGCAAGCATCAGGAGAAAGCTTTGTATTAAATGTAACATCAAAGCCTCTTAAATTTAAAAAGCAAACCTCAGACGTCAAATCAGATCCTAATGTGTAAATTACTCAGCATCCTGCTTTTTGTGGGGAGCAGAAAATACTCAGATGCAGTGATCAGCCTGTAGTTTTCACTTATGTAATAAAAGAAAAGAAGTAGACAATAGATTTGAGACTCTATTTTGAGGTTGTCTCTTCTGCAATCCCTGCTGCTATTGCTGTTAGTTTTTGTTTGCTTTGTGAGTAACGTGTTTTTGGTGCATTTCACAATAAGCTTAAAGGAGGAATAAAAGTCTGACAGTGTTATCTTGACAGGCACTTAAGACTTTCATTGTAGCTGAAGAAAATGTCCCCTTTAAAAACTAATGTCTTAATTTTGCAGATGTATTCTCTTGACAAAACCAAAAACAGAGACAGATGTGCCTCCATGAAATCACCTGTAATCAGGAGTTTGACTAATAAAATAATGATTTGAGTTGAAGAAAAGGAACATATCTTGTTGTTCGCTTTAAGGAATAACAAGAGTTTTAATGATGTTTGGTGCATGAACCTGCCCTCTGTGGAGCTGCATTGATGATGTCATCAGTCTGAGTTTGATCCCTTGCTCACCCTGCTCCTTAAACCACCACACATTCTCCTCAGGCTCATAAGGAAAGAAAAAGAAATGCTTTTTCAGAACACTCTGCTCAGCAACACTGAAATACCCAGACCCAGGTCCTCACTATCTTTCTGTTGGAGCTCTCAGTCATATAACACTCCACATGGGTTGTTTTCATGCCTTCAGTAATGTTTGTAACCCTGCAGGACAAAAATGAAGGGTGTGTGTGTGTGTGTGTGTGTGTGTGTGGAGTTCCAGCATATACTGTGTCTTCTAATGCTTATGAGACCTTTGTGGCTGTTTCAGGATTGGCAGCTAAACCCCAGAGCTTTGCAGGAGCCTGCTTTCACTTTCCTCTGTTATAAACCTTTCTTTTGTGATCTCTGTGTTATAGACTCTCCCAAACGTACACACACACACACACACACACACACACACACACACACACACAGATTACCACAAAGTGGGGAACAATTACGGTATTATCCCACAGTGCGGCAGAGAGAAATGTCTGCAGATATATAAAGAAAAGCAGACGCACGCAGTCAGATCCAGGGTGTACAACGTCCATGTGAGAGCACCCATTGTTCACCTGAGATAAGACTTTCTAATTGGGCAAACGGAGTGCAGTCACAACGTTCCCTTATATGCTGCAGATGCACACAATATAGACAGCGACTCATAAGAATGGATCCTAATTTTAGAAGTAATTACAGAAAAGAAGGCTTTGCAAACAGCTCGAAACACCAGCCCAGATGACCACACTGCCCCCTATCTGTGCATGTATGCACTCATGCACTATCTCTGTGCAGCAGCCTCACTGTTGCTCCAAATGACATCCTCACAGTTTATAATGCTTGCTGGAGGCAAAAGTCAGCCAGGTCGCACAATTTTTTAATAATGCATATTTTACACACATAGGTGGGTTGGACGTTGCTGGACCTTTGAGATTAATATGTTTGTGGCCAGTAAATCAGCACACTAGGGACAGGAAATAAGCAGTAATATCCGAGGGAAGCAGAGGCTGTACTCTTAACCATTTATCTTCCCTCTCCTTTGCGCACACACACACACACAGAAACACACACATATGTGCACTCCAGTTTTATCCTTCCACCCTGTGCCAATTCCCCCTGCATGTGCTCAATTTAGGAGGCCTAAACGCTCAAACTGCATTCTGAAATCTTTTCCATGCAGGATTACAAGCTTTAATTTGCCTGTAGCTGTAATGCACTGCAGAGAACCTCTTCCCTCTGTGTTTCTCTGTAATTTCAACAAGACTAATAATGTAATTCAAAGGAGGGAGAGGGAGTGAGAGGGCGGAGTAAAAACAAAGCATTCACCATTAAACACAACAAACAACTCCCAGCCCAGATGTCACTAATTTACCTCCATCCTCCTGGGGTTTTAGTCCACACGATGCCTCCTCTCTGATCCCTCGCTTTGCTCTGACAGCCACTTTTCCTCTTCCTTCTCCGGCTCTGCACTAATCCCTCCCAGCTATACAGACAGGATGTTTAAGGGCTTATTTACTCTTGTAAAAATATGGCTTTTTCACAGCTCGCTTTGAAGAGACCTTGTGCCACAGGGATGTGTACAGTACAAGGCTTGTTTCTGCCTTCAGATCAAGCAGCGAAGAGTTTTTGATCTTTGAACTGAGATATGAACTTAAGAGCATTCAGAGGAGCTGTCACCTCTTCACACAAGGGCTGTTAGGATCTGAGCTGCTTCTGCAAAGTGCTGAACACTTTGAGCTGAGCTTTCGTTAATCTCATAATGACATGTTATTGAGTCTTTGGATAAACACAGTGGTGTGTCTGATGTGAAACATTAAAACATTAGCAGTACATAACTCATTTATTATTTCCTCGTATTAAGACAAACTTTAGTTTCTGACAAACTCAAAACATTGCCACTTTTCCTCTAAGGACATATGAATTATTTGTTGTTCCTTAGCAAATGATGCTAAAAGACATCATAAATTGTGTATGATTATGAAGTTGTTAAACCAGACTGTACTTGTGTTTGACTCATGTATTATAAATGATTTGTTGGTACATCTGTTAAACAGTTAAAAGGCAACATTAAAGGATTTTTCAGCCTCAAATGGGAAGATGCCAAAGAAAAATATTGAAGTTTTTAAGAGTTTGGGGTAATATTCTGGCACTTATAAACATGTGGAACAAGTGCAAACATGGTGTGATGGCCTGAATGATTTCTATCAGGCGGAACAGGAAGAAAATTAAGAAACAAGCTGCATTCACAAACACACACACACACACACACACACACACACACACACACACACAAAATATCACTTAAGTACATAACAAATGCATGACGAACTACAAATAACTAACAGACTGCAAAGAACTAATTGCATGAACCACCTGTGCTTGAAACTAAAATCTGGCCATTTGTACAGCAAGCTGAAGTAACAAAGCTATGTTTCCATCAGAAAGTGCCAGTTAAAGAAATGTAGGATTTTCTTTGTGCACTGTGGATCATTGTGGCCGTTAACAAAACTTTTCAGCAAAGCGCTCCCTCAGGTCCACATCAGTTGGACTGTGTTTGCTAGCTAATGGCTCTCACTTTGTCTCAGCTGTTGCTGAGCAGTCTCTCAGATGTTGTGTTTTTAAATTGTTGCATTGTATTTATTTATTTATATGTGTTTTCTCTCATTTGCAATGCCTCTGTATTGGCAATTTGTTTTTTTTCGCAGAAATCTTTTGGACTGTTGCAGTTCATGTGCAGGTCAGCACCCTTTGTGAGTCATAAACTCGAAAAACAAACTGTTTAAGATAAAAGTTGTAAACGGCAAAAATATCAAAACTAAGCAGCAGTGGTCTGTCTAGTGATTTGTAAAACTTCTTATCAGCCAGAGTCACCTGATAAGACTAGGGCGTACACATGTAGCAGAGTATTTTCAAAAACAAATGTACCCCCTCATTTGTTTTTTTTTGTTTTTTTTTAAAGTTATATTTTTTGGCTTTTGTGCCTTTATTTCGATAGGAGATAGGACAGTGGATAGAGTAAGAAAGGAGGAGAGAGTGGGGAGTGACATGCGGGAAACAGGCCGCAGGTCAGATTCAAACCTGGGCCACTCACTCAAGGGCGAACCTCATGGTGGACGACCTATCCACTCGGCCATCTGTGCCCCACCTCATTTGTTCTTAAAAATACTTTTGTCGGCACCTGATTGTTCACAAAAAAATCTCCCTTAAGTAACCAGGCAAATCTGCCAAAAGTGCAGTTATAAGCATCCCAGACTCTAAGGTGGCAGTGTATTCCAGACATGAAACCTCTGCCAGACATCATTCTGTCTATTCTGCCAGATATAAACATGGCACCAGGATCTTTTTTTAGATCACTCGGGAAGTTTGTTCTTCGATGTAGGTAACAAGGTGCACTTAAAGAAACAAGCAGGCAAAAAGCGTTTGTAACTAACTCTCCACAACATTAATGCTCCACATAATGTCCCATACATGTGGCATTCTTGACTTTCTTGTCCCAACCTGTGATGTTTGAGATTCAAAAACTCCAGGTGCTGGTAGATAAATGAAACCAGAGTTTTCCATAACCTTTGCTTTGACTAGAATTTTCAGAAGAAAGCTAATTTAAGTGACGTGAAACTGTGGATTTGTGTAGATGACAGACTTAAATGTGAATTTACGCTGTTTCACAGATACCCAGATACGTGTGGACATGGCTGAGCTTAACTTTCTTTTGCAAGATCCACTAACCAGCCACTTTATTTTGTACACCTGTTTAACTGCCATGTGATTGACTGATTAGATAATTGAGTTATCAAGCAGCTGAACAGGTGTTCCTAATAAATAAAGTGGCTGGTGAATATGTCTCCTGTGAATATACTTGTGTCCTCCCTTGGTATCATATGTGTGTGGGAAACACTTCTTTTTACAGTCATCAGTCAATAAGTCAACAGTCATAGCTTGTTGGCAGGTTGGTCAATGTTAAAGTCAAACCTAAGAAACAAAAGTCTCCACCTTTTTTATTTACCTGATAATTCCTAACCTTTCTTTCCACCCAGAAGTTCTCGTCAGCATCAGTAATTCTTTACGGTGAATTTATTTGTTGACGCGCTCTGGGTTGGTAAGGCTTATTAGCTTTAATTACAGTCTGTATTTCCCTGGCAGATCCCTGTCTTCTTCTATAATGTTTCGTCTTCATGCTGCAATTCTGCTGTATTTGCATAACAGCCGTGACACCTGAGCTAATCAGCTGACTGCCTCCTCTCCTCACAGCAATTAGAAAGGCTGGAAAATGGTTACCATTCCATTCAGTGTCCTGTTTGATTCCCGCTCACCTCCCGCAGCTTGTTAAATTTACATTTTACGCATTAGGCTGCTGCTTTTACCCGCAGAGACTTACTATAAATGGAGGTAGTAAGATAAGTCAATATCAATGAATCGCTGTGATACTCGACTAAGTCATTCCCGCACGCCGCCGATGAAAGGCTCCAGTCAAAATGTATCTAACAAGGTGTTGTGAAATGGAAAGTGGTTCATTATCTGGAAGTCGTTTTTCCCCAGCGTAACAGAAGATTGTCAAGGGGGATTGGGTGAATTTATGTACACAGAAACTTTAGGTGTGAAAATCCTTTGTATTCAACCTTCCCAGACAAATAGAGAGCACAAAGCTTGGTTTATAAATGTATCAGAGTTGAATTGGAATCAACAACAGCTGGAACAATCCCACAACTGGAAGAAATGTAATGTAACAGGAGTCATTATAAAATGCTCCGTGAGTGAGTGTCTGATGAGCACAATGTAGGTTTGATGCTAATTCTACGAGCTGTAACGAAAAGTGACTCATTCAAAACCCAACTCTGGTTAAGTCATTACACAGTGTTCATCCTTCTCTTTCCCCTTTCCGCCTCTTTCCTCAGACATAATTCGCTCTTTCATCTGTACCTGACCCCTGAGTTCACAGCCTGTTTCAGCACCAGAGCTGAGGTGAATTGATTCAGAAATGTATTTTCATGTCAAGGCCTTGACTTTCTAGCCAGAGGGGGAAAGTTTCCTCTTTTATATCCAGTTATTCATGTGAGGTGAAACAAGGCTGCTGAGTCTCATTTGCAAAAAAAACAATATCCAGAGCTTTTGAGTGTTTCTCGACTTTTATTTCCTTTTGGGGGGAAGTTTCAGTCCTGAATGTTATATAAGGGAGGCACTGCAAGAAAAACAAAACAGAAAGAAAAATCAATCTGTCCCAACCCAACCATTCCATACCCTCCATCCTATTAGATATTCACCTCCATTCAGACACGTTTCGATCGCTCCAGAATTTTCTAAAGTATACGGACCAATTCATTTGAGTGTCTAAGGAAATTATAGCCCACATTCTTCAGAACTGCTCCCTAATCTCATTCAGGGAAAAAGAGATGTGAAAAAGGAAAGCTGGGGCTGGATCAAGACAGAGAAAAGACAGAAAGACATATCGGCATGTCAACTGTCGAAATGCAGACTGAGTTTGTCCGACTGATACTGACTGCCAACTTATTAAACAAAGCACACCGGAGCTGAGATCACAACAGGGAGAGCAGCAATGCAGCCCACTCATTCGCTTACAATACAAATGCAGGAAGCATAATGCAACAGTAAACCTTTTACAAACACAACCAGCTATGACAAATTGCCACCTCCAAATTGGTTGTTTTACACCACATTTTGCTGCATGCATTTTGCTAGATTAGCAATAAAAGGCAGGGCTTAAAGGTAAGCCTGTTAAGTAAGGCAGACTGCTCAGGGTACACCTGATCTGCTCTTCACACTAACCACTGCATCTGTGCACTGAGTGGTACTTTCAGCACATTTAAACTCAGTCACAGTCATCAGAAGCAACAGCCTGCAGCACCGACGCAGAATTTGTTTGCAAGAAAATGAACAGGGATCTGCTAAAAAGACACAAAGAAACTGCACCTTCTTTTCAAAGCTACTGAGTGTGAGGAGATTTAACATAAATTCATAATCCAATGATGTTAAACCCAGTCAAAAGGGGAGCCAATAATTGAACCTTGGCTAAACGAGGTAAGCATACTCAGACAGACTCACTTACTTAACTGAGCCCAAGACAGTTCACAGGATTCAGATTGATCCAAGAGTATCAAAACAAAACCAACATGAGATCAAACCATACTTACATCAGAATCATCAGTTTTTTTCTTGTCTCTTTTGCTACGTGAGTCAAATTCTCTTACTGAAGCTGAGTCTCATGTGAGCTTGATTTGGAAAGCTTGACACATCAACAAACACATGACACATGAACACATCCCTGAAGCTGGAGATTTGGCACAGTGAGGTTTAGAGCGACATTTGAGGGTGGTGAAGGTTGTGTTGCTAGGCCTTGATAGAAGCTAAAGCTGCTACTGTGCAGCCTGGGTATTTGTTGTATTGGTGGTGTTCATGGTGTTGTCTGCTGACCAGCTATTGAAACCCACTGGCCAGCCTTAACTTAACAGGACTGAAACAGACCTGCCTTTACATGACATTTATTTATTTACTTACTTACTTAATTACTTGCTTACTTACTTGCTTACTTACTTACTTACCCTCTCACTCACTCACTCACTCTCCACTTACGTACTTACTTACTTACTTACTTACTTACTTACTTACTCACTCACTCACTTACTTACTTATTTATTTGGATCTCCATTAGCCACTATCCAAGTAGCAACTACTCTTCCTGGGGTCCACTCGTACAGACATGAAAGAAACGTCCACACAAATTGAGTGATTAAAGAGAAATCCAAGATAGAACAAAGAAAAATTAGAAATAAATGACAACACTGTAACAAGTGAGGTAGAAATCAGGAAACACCAAAATGAACCTGTTTCAAGTCCAAAAGTTGTCCCTGAAATGTTCATATTACATCCAGGCAATCAATAAAATGCATACTTAGTGGGGAAATATCACAATTATTTCCTACTTAAAACAAAGAGTCTGACTAGACTCTGACATACAAGAGAGAATGCCCGAACATACATATGTGCACAACCTTTACATTGCAACACTACTCTATTTGTCAAACACAGGTATTGCAGTTTATGCATTGAAGAGAGTCTCTGCAACACTAAATATTTCCTAAGTCTCATTTCAAAAACATTTCCCCTTTAAAGACTGGTAATGCCTGATGGAAGATCACTCCACATTTTTATTCCTCTGCACAAAACAATTTGTTGTCTTGAGTTTGTGTGGACCACACTTCATCTCTGTAGATGCGTTTGGAGACCTTTGGAGACCAAGTCAGCACCTTGAACTTATCATTGATCCCACCGACCAATGAATGGCTGAGTAGACCCTTACACATCAAACTGTGGTGCACAATTTGTTCTGTCCTGACACCTTTCTATCCAAACTACCATTCATTTTCCCAGCAGCTCAAGTTGGACTATTGGATTGTGCAACATATGCTCGCGTTCACTCCACATACTTGTCAGTGAGCCTTGGTCATATGACCTCGTAGCCAGTGCACTGGTTTCCCCTCCTTGGACCACTTTTGGACAGTAGGCATTTACCTCTGCAGACCAGGAAGGCCTCACAAGAGCTATTGTTTTGTAGATCAAGTTATTTTTGCATTGTCAAAATCTATACCGTACAACAAATGGACGTGGTCTTGAAGCAAAACGGCTGGCACGACCATATTGGAAATGGGACAGGTGACAAGTCTCCACATAATCAGTGACAGGGCACCCCTCAGTCACCTGAGCTTAGCTGTGCCTCTGATTGGGAAAGCTGCCAATCCTAATGTGTGCCATTAGCAAAATTAACGATTCAGATGGGAAACATTATTTGTACCAGGCTGCAAACATGTTAATTCCTACTCTGAAAACAGCTTCTTTTTTGTTTGGCTTGGAGTGTTTGTGACCAGCCTCAAGCAAACACTTGACAAACAGCAGATTTTAGCACTTCTTCGTTGTCTCATTGTCACACTGGAAGTCGCTGACTGTCAGAATCACATGTATCCTTTTTCTTGCCTATTTTCTTGCTTCCAACACATCAACTTTACAAACGCTTTGTCAACTTCCTCCCAGCATATCTCAGCCATTGACAGGTGACAGGATAAATAGGTTATCAGTGCTATTCTCCTGCTCATGCTGTTAGGGCTAGTCAGTGCATGATGTCATCATGTAAAAATAAGTAGAGAGAAATGTGAACTGCTGGACAAAGTGTCTAAGAAGTGTGAGTGACCTCTTCAGAGTGCACATGTGAAGTATGCACTCAGTACAATGTTGTACTCATATCCTCAGCAAAATTAGAATTTAGTAGATGCTCCATGACCTTTTCTGAGCTCGGTGAAGAGTCTGGGAACCGGTGCAACCGTTTAAATATTTTTCAATTTTGTTTGACTGCTTGACTCCCACTTTGTCCTAAAGTGGTGATAAAGAACATTTTAGAGGCCTAAAGTGCCCACCCCATCCAATCCACTCGTATCAGATAACAGATAAAAAGAGAGACAGGGAGAGAAAAAGAGGAGACAGAATGAGCAAAGCGATGTGCAGAAGCAAGGAGGGTTTCTGTTGAATGCTCAGCCGTCTCCAAACATGTCAGAAAATCTGGAGCAGCCTTGGATGAAATGGCTGGCAGAGAGGCAATCAATAAACTCTCACATTTCATTCTGCTCCTCGTGTGTGTGTGTGTGCATGCGTCTGTTTGTGGATAAAGTACCTGCAGTGTGTATTTTCGTGACTGTGTGTGTGTGTTTCTTGTATCAAATTTTGAACCCACTCGTTGTAAGCAATTCTGCCAGACTGACGAGACAAACTGTCACATAACCGGGGAACATGCCCTTCCCTCAGACTCACTGAAACTTCCTCCTCAGTGGGGAAAACACAGATCAGACCCAGAGATTCACAAAAAAAAAAACAATGAACATCCTTGTTCTGCTGCTTTGAAGCTCATTAGTTTTTGAGGGGAGCAAACACCGTGAAGTAAAAGACATTCTCCTCTCAGAAATAACAGGCCACTACAGGCGACTGTGTTAGACATCACTTTTGTGATCACTCTAAATCATATCATGTTATTTTTATTATCAGAATTACAACATTGTGATCATTTTATCGTTGGATCATCTTTAGCTCTGATTACAGCACACATTCACTGTGACACTATTTCAATCATCTGCAATGTCACAAGATTTATTTCCATCCAGTGTTGCATTAATTTTTCACCAATATCTTGTATTGATGATGGGAGAGTCTGATCCCTGCACAAAGTCTTCTCCAGAACATCCCAAAGATTCTGGATGCAGTTAAGGTCTGGACTCTGTGGTCGTCAATCCATGAGTGAAAAAGATGTCCCATGCTCCCTGTACCACTCTTTCGCTATTTGAGCCTATTGACTCCTGACATTGTCATTTTGAAATATGCCCGTGCCATGAGGGAAGAAAAATATCCACTGATGGAATAACCTGGACATTTAGCATAGTGGACACATAATGTTGCTGAACATAGACCTGAGCAACTGCAGCAACCCCAGATCATATCACTGCCCCCACAGGCTTGTACAGTAGGCACTATGCATGATGGGTGCATCACTTCACCTGCCTCTCTACTTGCCCTGATGTGCCCATCACAATCATTCAGGTTTTTTGTCCGACCACATTTCGTCCTGGGAGCAAGGGTTCCCAAACATCCTGCCTGTTTTTAATTATGTGTTGGACAGTTCTTAACCCGAGATTAGTCATTCCTGCATAACAGAAACTATTAAAACAGACTAACATCTTTTCCTCAACCACAGTGTGTTCTCCATGGTTGTTTAAGAAATGAGAAGTTACTCATCGTTTCAGCAGGGGTTAAATAACTTGATAGCTGAAAGATAATCACCTATCCAGTAATTATCCAATCAGAGGCTTGTAACTATTTGCTTAGTTAAGTCCAGGTGGCGACTTTCTTTTGCTCTTCCTCAAACTAATGAGGCAAACTGCATGCGCTTTCATCACCCTTCATTCACGTATTTGTCAAAAAGTTAGTGAGAGCACTAAAGTGAAGCCACACACTTCTTCGCTTACTCCCCTGATAAAGTTGTGTTCAAGTTCTGTCACTAATGTCTCAAGCTGTTTCTAACAATGCACAAATGAACTGGATTTTAATCAGCTTGTCCGGCCCCTGTGACAGTTTCTGTCTGAGACACCAGATGTGTGTTAAAGTATAGTCACTAAAAGCAAACACCAGCATCACACCTGCTCTGTCAACAGCCAACATTTTTCACAACTGTGCTCCTGCTTTTTTCATCCAGCAAACGTAATCTGTGACAGCAGTTGTGTTGAATGCTTGTTTACAGTCCTGTGGCTCAGACTCTGCACACACAGTGGTCATCCCCTTATGATGATCTGATGTCAGAAAAATGTCTTTTATGGAAATGGAGAAATAAATGTGGTGCAGTTTGTAACATCTCAAGTGAGGTGCTGTTCATGGCCTCATCGTTCCCTGCTTTTCCACATGATGGATGAGCTTTGTGTGCTTCTTTGCATCCTCAGTTGTTCATGTTCAGCCATAGTGATTTGTTTCTCAAGGTTGTTGACAATGCTTTCACATGGTGACTTCTCAGATTTGAGCTGGTCAAACAATGAAGCACAACTACATCTTCTCCCTTAGAGCCTGTCTGTTTTTATTTTACTGCCTTTACAATCTCCTGTTTAATTTATTACAATTGGTGTGATTCAGGGATGACCTTGATTTTACAGTATCTCATCTTTTGTCTCCTTTCTTCCCACTTTCCTCTCTTTCCGTCTCTTCTCCCTCCAGGCCTGTAGATTCTGCTGAAACCTCTCGTAGTCCTTTTTTGCAACACTGAAAAAGCAACGACTTATCTCCCCCACGCAACCCAGGCTTAGGAGAGAAGAAGATGACGACAAAGAAGATGAAGAAGCTTTCTCACACCGAAAAATCAAACGAGAAAACACACACACAATCCCCACTGGAATAACTGCTGTACGACACCACTCGGCTTTTTTTTTTTTTTTCTAATTCTTCTCCTCCTGGCACTCTTGTCTCTTTCTCTTCATCTTTCCCTCTTTCATCTGTCCCTCCTAAATTCAGGTCATCTTGTTTTTCCACATGTTCCACTCACCGTGTTGAACTATGGTTGACTTTTTTCCTCGATCTATACTGTCTTCTCTTTCTCCACTGCTGTGTATTTCATGTCTTTTGTGTTTACTGTGTTATCAGTTTTGGCTCTGCACCCTCTCACCAACAGACAAACATGTGGTGTAAGCACCCTTCATGGCTTCACGCCACATCTGTAGGAGATACTTGAAACAACTTGTATATTGATATTGTGAGACAACAGAAGCTAGAAATCAAATCCATATCGAACATCACCTTAATCCTCAGATCTCTCCTCTCAGCTCATGTGAAACCATGTTCTTCATCTTTATCTTTCCGCTCCTCTTCCTCCCCTCATAGCTACCTCTATTCTTTTTATTTCTTTCTCCCTTTGCTGCTCCATCCATCCTTCCTTCTCCAGCACATATAAATCCTCCCCCTCCCTATCTGTCTCTCCCCCGTCTCCCCCCTCTCTCTCTCTCTCTATCTATCGACCTCTCTCCGTCTCTGGGTGGGCCTGGAACACTGCGAAGGCTGAGCTACTGTCCTGGTCAGGGCACATTGACTTTTCGATGTGCTCCTTTCTTTCCTCGTCACAGACTGTGTTTGATCTTGTTTCCCTCGTTCAGCGGAGAGAACAGAGCCTGTTTCGTTATCTGCAGTGGTTGTGGTCTTTTAGGACAAGGTGGTAGCCATAAGCCTTCAAAGTCGGAAACTCTCTGGAGTCCTTTCTTCGATTTGCTTCTGTTTTTATTGCATTAGTTGTCATGGAGTGGAAAACAGTATATCTTTATAGTAACGGTGTGAACCTTTAAAAAAACTGATATAAATATTTTATTTTTTACCATTGTATAAATATACAGTATTGATTAACTTATGTACTTTGATTGCAAGTTTTTGGTCACCCGCAAAGTGAGTAAATAAAAAAGAGGAACTTTTTTTTTTCTGTGAGTTTAGGCACTATTTCTAATGCTATTGATGTGTTGACTTTATTGTAACATCTTTTTTTTTACTATTTTTTGGTTTTATATTTCATTTTAAATCTGTGATTGTTTACAGTCTTGCTTTGATGACTGCCATGTGTTTGGTTTGGTTTTTTTTTTCCATCTCTCGTCAGTTCTGCCCCAATACTGTTCTCTTTCTCCATCTGTCATTAAAAGTCACAAAGAAGATGTTTCAGAAGAATTCAAAGAATGTGGTCTTGGTGGGTAGTTTTTTGCTTTTTTTCTCTTGCGCTCATCAGAAGAAGGTAGCGTGTGTGGGTTTCGTTCAGAAGACCACCCGATTAAAAAAAAAAAGATGACATGTTGAATGAGTTTTGTCTGTCTTTTGCACTAATTTAATAAAGCCGTTACTGAAAATTCCCACAGTGCTGTATTTACATTTCTGTGCTGACTGAAGAGCTGTGTGAGTCGTGGGAGGAGGCGATGTCAGGTTAGATGTCATTTCAAGCTCTTTTGAGGATTTGTTAGAGATTATAAATCAGACTGAAACTAATACCGATGTCTCTGCATGATTTAACGGAGTGAACAAAAGCTCCAGCCAGAGAACTGATTATAGCTCCAGAGTTATTTTTAATGCCTGTAAACACCACTGCAAGCAACCATCAGGTAGGTGGGCATTTTACTATTCTTCAGGTAACCCCTGTAATAGTTTTAAAGTGTTCACAGTTTATGAACAAAACTATTTTTCTCACACTGGTGTTTCAGGAAACCCTTATTTCAGCCCCTGTCTAGAACTGTTTTAAGATCCTTATGTGATGACCTCATTGTTTCAGAAAGTCTTACAAAGATCTGGTGCTGTTTTTTTGAATGGACAGTACGGATCAGTTCATAGTCAGACAGAGAGATTTCTGCAGTTTTATGAACATGTAGAGTTTTGAAATTTGCACAATTAAAGGGACTGTGAGGACTTTTTTAACTGATCCTGAAAAAGTCTCATGTCTAGATACCATCTCTATATGCCTGGCCATTATCTACAACTAAAATGAGAGATTATTAGCTCTGAAATGGGTTATTTCTAAATGCTAATCCTCAGTTCCCTGATCAGGTTAAACAGGACTGGATTGATTTACAACAAGTACGCAACACTGGCTGACAAAGTTTGGCAGTGAGAAGAGAGAAGAGACCTGCGTTTTTCTCTGCTCAGAGCAATTTCTTGGATTTTTTTAGTTGTAAAAGTGGAAACATGAGCCGAACTGTTTTGCGGAACAGGAACCGGGGAGCAAAAGAAAGCTTTCCAGGAGTGAAAGAGCAAGGGCTTGAGGCTAAAACTCAGGCTAAGCTGTTTGTGATAATGTTGATTCGAACCCACATGCAGCAGTTATTCTGCAGCGATCCATTCAAACCTGAGAATCTATCAATAAAATGGAGAGCTCTGCTTGGTAGATGAGCACTGACAGGACAACACCAGGATTTGGCCCCTATCTAAACTATGGTACAAACTTACCATTTTTACTGCCACGTTTCAAACAACAGCACTTTTTAACTGTTGATAAATACATTGCCGAAGACATAATCTCCTTTCACTCTCAAGTCAAACACAGTAATGTTACTTTATATTCATCATGGAAATGTAGGATAGCAGAATATCACCTCTTTAACAGTCTCACACTTTTCACTGCAGTGAACATTTTGGCTGAGATTTTTAAAACACTGTCAACACGTTCACTTGACAAGATCAGAAAACAGTTTGAGGGTTCTCCTCTTTCCACTATCTTTAAATCATTATAGAAAAATTAACACTCTTATTTAACTTACTCATTGGAAATAGTTATTGAAGCACAAAAACAAACAAAAGTCATCAATAGGTAAGGAAAAGAGAAAGCCAGCTCCAGCCCCAGGAAAAAAAATGATGGATTAGATTTCAGTTTTTTCAGCGAAAGTTGAAGGTGTCTTTCCATGTTTTCAGGATGCAATAGTGATGATTATCTGATTCCAGCCCGGTGATACAACAAATGAACCAGGGGTGTACAGGCACCCATTTTCACCCACTTAAAGCAGTAATTTATATTCATGAACCCTGAGGATGTGTCAAAGCTTTGTTTTGTGGAAATAAGATAAAAAGGGATGAAATCTAAGACTGTGAAAACACGCTGCATGTCTTCAATCTGCCCACAGACAACAGCAGTAACCCTCCATCGCAGGCTGACCTCATCTCATTGTTTACAACATCTAGGTCACCGTTTCATAATAACAACGCTGTGACCTGTTCTTAGGGTGATGGACGTGTTTATGAATCTTGAGAGTCTTCCCCCAGGTTTTTCTGATCCAGAAGAAAAAATAAAGAAAGAGCAGCAGCTCAGGCTTGCACAGTGTTTTCTTTTCTTATGACTTTAAAGTAATTTTCTGTTTTGTTGCTTCTTGTTTGCTCTATTTGATGGGTCTAGGTGTCCACTTTTTGTGGCTTTATTTCTTGGAGTTTTAGTTTTTGTTGTTGATTCAGGCTTGGGCTGAAGCAGCAAGACCTTCAGCTCTCTTTGGCTCTGTCTTCATGTCTTCATGGCTTTTCATTTTAGCCAGACTTGGGTTTTATTTACTGCCAGTGGAAACAAGACAATAAAAATTTATATCTCTCTAGTGTAGGGCTCTCAAATGGATTTTGATTTCATCATTACAATCTGAAGAGAGAATAAAACAGAAATTGTGGAACAAGTTTATTATTATTATTATTATTATTATTATTATTATTATTATTATTATTATTATTATTATTATTATTACTATTATTATTTGTGCTTTTACATGCATCAATACTGAAGCCACAAAAATAAAGAAGCCACCCCAAGTCTATTTGATGTGTACATAACAACACACCTAGAAAGTTGAATCATATAACTTTGTTTCCACTCAATACATTTTTTTTTATTTCAAATGATAAGAAGTCATTTATTAAAAAAAAAAAGCCACATCTTTCTTTTCCCTCTTTTGTAATTAAATGGTCAGTACACAAAGCTCAATTCTCTGGTGGAGATAGTTCGTTTCAGGTAAAGAGCTCTGTGGGAGCAGATGTTTGGAATAAAAAAGTTTCACTATAAGTTTAGAATTCTGTTAGCATTGTGTGACAACAGAATTACAAGAGTTATAATGATGATACAAGGGTTCTTTGTAAACTTAGTGTAAGGGTATAAGAATTCCAGCAGTGAAACACTCTACACGAGTCTACACTTGAACTAATGCTTTTATCACAGCACCGCATTCGAAAGGTTGGTCACGCAAGCTGTGTTTACGTCGGTCGTCAAAGTAATCAATAAGATCTCAGCACTGATTTAAAAAAGCCCTCCTGGTCTCTGTGAAACACATGTAGAGACACTTAAATTGGACAGTTATGATGAAAGTGGTTGGAGAATAAACCTTTCAAGCAGCACTTTCACTTTTGAATAAGCACAAATGCTGAAGTGGAGTTTTGAGTGACAGGAGTTAAGCTAAAAGCAATTCAAAAAAGGTAAATGCGTGTATGCGATGGGGGCTGCGATATAAGTGCCTCATTTCCCATATTATTTGCTCCGCAGGAAGCACAGCTTTGCCAACCTATTTATAGTTTGAGTGTGACGTGGAAATATCAAACAGTTAGAACAGTTGAAAATGTGCGCTGACTTTAGAAGTAAGGACCTTTGGGACCATCCAAAATAAAAAATGAGGGAGAGGAAGTTGGAACAGTTTTGAAATCTTTGTTGTTTAACAACAGTGCTTTAAAAGAGCCAGCACACTCGGATACATAGTAACACTCCTGAATTTAATCCTGTGGCGTACTTGAACCTTGTCCTGTCATCATACATATTACAGTTTCCATTGGTTCTGAACAATAGCACCATCAGTCTTTAATACATGTCCCTTGTGGCCTTTGCAGCCTCTCAAACTGCCAGCTTCATTCAAACGGCTCTGGACTGAATGCAGAACTGAGTAGAAGTGCAGAGAGATGTATAGAGATTTTTTTTTTGTTTTTTCTTTAATGCATGATCTCACTGAAATAGTTTATTTCAAGAACTGTTTTTCCATTAATCGATAACGTTCTTCCTAAGACTGGACAAATAAACACATCCAGAGTTCAGAGACCTACAAGTACTGGAACTGTCACACAACTTAGACGTCCCATACATGAAAGGCTGAAGTGATCTGCACCTGCCATGGAGACTTCATGTCCTGTAAAGTATGAAAGATCCTCTAGTGGAAGAACCAAGTGTTAAAGAGTAAACCTTTTTTTTTTCTTGGGCTGTCAAGAAAAGTGCTACAAAAGTTCTATTGACTATTCATATCTTTTCAACCCCTCCAACTTCCTTTAAATGGCTTTTATTCTGACTTTAAACAGCTGCCTTTACACCCTGGTTCACTCTTATGTCTGGGAAAAATCCAGATAAGATCACAATGAAACATTTGGCCAAGTGAGTTCATAAAACTCAATCATGTAAATGTCTCGAGACGTTGTCACAACTCTGATGCTCAGTTGAACAGCACATGGGTTGAGATCTTTACACTTTTTATAGCACTCACCGAGTTTAAGTGACCATTGAGGTTTCATCTGTCTTCATTGCTGACAGTATTGCCAACAAGTGTCTTTGTATAGTAATGAAGACAGAGTACGGGGCATTTCCTGGTGTGTCCTTAGTATTGTAGAAAATCTTCAAATGTAGGTGTAAAAAGACCAAAGACAAGACTAAATAGCCTTTGCAGTTTCAAAAAGGCATAGGCTACATGTGAGGTGACATTAACAGAATTCCCACACAAAATAAGGATTTTAATAACACAGATAATAATGGTAAAAAAAATCTACATCCCTTCCATAGAAATGTCTCAAAGAGCCTTTGATTTTTCAGATAGAAAGAAGGACTGTAAAAGTTTAGTGTTCATCTCTCATTACTAAGAAAGAGCAGCAATGACAGCAGCTATAGGTAGGTAATGCACCATTAAGTGATCATGCAGGGGGATGAATGCCAGCTGGAAAGAGCCCCAAGAGTCGAGCTTAGCCCAGCAGTATCTGTGAAGGCACACATGGGGCCTTTCACTCATGAAAGATTATGCCAGTCTGTTTCAACACATCCATCTAAGCTGCCAGAATGAAGTGTGCCAAACTCATAGTACAGGCCCCTTTTTACAGCAAATGGGATCTAAATATACAAACAATAATACTCAAAACAAAAAAACATGCACCCACTTATGATCTTTTCACCCTTTTTTTAAGACGCAAGGTACACGTGTACCCAGAATATTTATTTTCTGTTTATCTGAATCATCATGAAATAATGTGCTTGTGATGCAGCCTTCTGCTAATGCCTGGAGGTTGCTAAAGAAAGCCTTTAATATTTAGGCAAAGCAAATTTACAAATTTTAGGGCCAGTATTTCGTTTGGTTAAAAGAAAATGTCGGACTTCCTCACTATATCAACGCTTCAGTTTCCTGGGTTTCAGGCTGAAACACTGTGAAATGTTGTTGTGTAAATGAGGCCTTTGTTGTACAAGTAGGTAAAGCACATGTTGTGTTACAGCTGATTGTAGCGGTATTATAATGGACATTGAAGCTCTGCCTCAGTTGAATGGTGAAAAAAAAAAAAAAGTTGGAAAGAGTCAGTTTGATTTATTCCTGACTAAGATTGATGTGCACTCTTTCTGGACTCTGCACAGATGCAACACGTTATGTGAAGTCTGAGCTGTGTTTTTGATGTAAGCTCTCTGTACAGGCTGCTGTCAACATTAATGAGTGTAACAAGCTTTCATCAAAAACTTCTCACTCCTCTCTCAGCTTTTCTAACAAGCACTGCATCTGCTGTCTTCCTTTGTTTCGTCTGCCTCAGTTTGCTCCTGAAATTAGCTCAGTGGGTACAGAAATAAAGTTTTCACAGTAGACATGTACCTTTTTACAATGAACATGTTGTCTAATGGATGAATTCTTTCTGCTCATATATGGATGTGCGCAAGCACCCAGAAGCAACCGATTACGAGCCTGTGCTGGAAAATGACTGAAATTAAAGTTAAATCAGCAAGTGACTCAAGCACAGTGAGTGGAATTTGCAGCTCTTACCACCCTTTTTATATGTAAGTAAAGTATTATCATTCATTGTTATGTTTCCATCGACTCACAGTTAAAGGCTGCACTGTTTCATGTGACATTATTCATTCAAATGATTCATATCAGACTGGCAGTAAAAGCAAAAAAGAAAAATATTCTCTGAGATGTAAGAGATGACAAAGTAGGACAAGGTTAGTACCGACAGGAAGGACAAACAGGCAGCTTTATGGTTACAAAGTGACTTTAAAGCTCAAAGTAAACTCCGGGAATCTTAAAGAGACAGAAAAATCTTCTTGAACAAGTGCGAGATGACTTTACCCAAGACTCTTTGAGACTCTGAAACAAAACTATCCTCTGATTGAACATTTTCACTTCCCTCTCAGACGTGGTTGCTTTAAAGTGTTGCCAGCATGAGGATTTCCTCCCTGCAGCTCCTTGTAACTTTCAATCTGCAGAAGCCAATACCAACCGTACCATCCAATAATAATGACACTAATATCCTCCATCTACCTTCTTCCACTTAGCCATTCGAACTCATTCATTCCCTCCTGGATGATCATTTAGTACCTATTAACGGAAGATCCTCATCTGTAATGACCACTCAATTATCATTTTCACTCCCATTCTACTTTGGCTCAGCAAGGTTAAGTAACGCCCTGAACCTGTGACAAACCACTGAATGGGCCATTGGTGGTAATTAATGCTGCAATATATTTGGCCGAGCCTAAAGGGTCTCTTTATTTTCACCTTCATCCATCCACGGGTGTTTCCCCCCCCATCACCCTGAAAATGTAGCACTTCTTAAAACTGCTGGCCTCATCATCCTAGACCTCAACAGAGGGACCCCCCATCAAAGAAGCTTGCTGTTCACAGAAACCATCCAAGCTCATTACCAGAAAGTTGACTGGAAGGAGAAGTGTTGGGAGAAAGACTCAAAGCAACAGGAAAGCTGACACATTGAGAGAAGAAACAAGAAATGAGACATGAGACAAGAAAATCCCAGTTAAGGTTCCTTTACAAGGAGTGTACTGAGGCTGGAGTCAGAGCATCAAGAGACACCACACAACTGTCACATCCCTCATGTTACTCCAGTCCTGAACCAGAAACATGGTCAGAAGAGTCTTCAGTCACAATATCACACTTCTTTTGTTGCCATAATATGAATAATGAATCTTGAGAAAAGAAAAGAAAAGAAAACTTTGGCATGACCTACAAAAGGTTATGAGACGACCAATAGCCTCCCTGTTCCAAAGAAAAGTCTGAAGACATTAATCAGAATTTCTTGCTTTATGTAATTGCATTCATTTTACTCTTCTTACTGGGTGAAACCTCAGCACTGTAGGGATATCCCTCTGAAGGACACAAATGTTCAAGTCAGGCTGCACTAAATGCTCCAGATGAAAGAAGTAAAAAAGAAGTAGAGTCAACATCGACCTTGATCAGTGCGGAGATAAGAAAACCTTCCCCCAACGTGTATCTGTAACGTGTTTTGATTAACAGCCAGCAATAAAAAGCAGATATTTTTATTCTCAAGGTCTTCCTTTCCACTGAGCCGAATGCAGGCACACGGAGCCTTTCTATTGGTGACATTTAATTATATTCTCAGTAACAGCAGTTATTTATCAAATGAAACTGTTTCTTCTGTGGCTTGTAGTTGAAAACCAGAGGCCATGGATCCTCTTGTTTTTTTTAGTGCTGTGAAGACTTAATTCATAAACTGTGCTATTTTTAAATCCGTGCAAAACAACAACCAGCTCTCTTGAGAAATGAAGTGAGACTTTAAAAAAAGCATGAACAGCATTGTGAGTAAGAGTTTCACATTTAAGGATAAAAATATCAGACTAAGACGGATTGCTGTGCGGGCATGTAAACAATTCAACGGCACACAAGTGTTTGCAGCAGTCTTTGAAGTTTTTCAGGTGTTTTATTCTGGCTTATCGTGTTATGTCTCCCTTAAAGTCAAAAAAGGTTTGGATCAAAGATTTAGAAAAAAAAAGAGTAACACTGGTGTATTTATCTGTTCAATACCAAAACAATCCAGGAAGAAAATAACATGGCCAAACATTTAATAGCGACTAAAGGTGCAGAGTTTAGCGAATTAGCCACCTGACCTGACAAACCAGAAAAAGAAACTTTAAAAAATGACTTTGTTTTGATTTCAGATGAAAGTGTTTTTGTTTCACAACCTTGAGTATTCACGTACACTTTCTGTTTTTAGCGCTTGGAAAAGTTCGAACTAAAGACTTGCTGAAATTATGACACCATCACATGAGGATCTCCAAACTAGTTAATGACACGTTGGCCGTTTGGGCCTCAAACACCAAGGTCGGCCCAAAGCTTCAGAGGGAAGGGGGTTTGTAGAGCTTAAAGAGACAGCAAGTAAACAAAGTGTTACAGAAAGAGGCTGATATAAGAGTTTCTAAAACACCAGGACAAGAACATGGGATTTTTTTAGCTGTAAATTATGTAACATGATCACAGGGTACCAGAGGAACTGGCTTAAGCTAAAAAAAAGTATCCCCCTCTTTAACTCTTTTCCACCCTTAAATAAGATGATAAGATTCCACTTTTATTGAATCAGAAATTTCTTTGTACCTGCAGAAGTTGCATTGGCACCTTGCACCTTTAGTTTAAGGATGCATTGGAAATAAATGTTAGTGAACAACTTAAGACACATTATTTCATAACTGAAAAATCATGATAAAATAAATACTTTGTGTTATTCAGAGTAAAGTGAAGCAGTTCGCTTTACAGTCAAGTGATTTCTACTTTGTATTTTTAGATGTCTGTTTTATTCATATCTATTGTGAAACTGTAACTGCTGAGCTGAAAATCAACAATGTGAATGTCGCGCTTTACATTATAAGGTTGTTGAATCCTCATTAACAGGATATCTTAAAGAGTCAACGATGCCACAAAACACAGTGAGAAAACAAGCTCATTTCATTAAATTCCAAGCTGTACAGCTAATGTGCTGTAAATATGATTCTGCACAACCTCTGAGAGTTATATGTCCTTTTTTCACCAAGCAGACAGGCGAACACAAAGTAGCACATGACATCTCACTTTAACAATTTTTTCCTGGTCTCAGTTTGTCACAATGTTGTTCAAGGTCGCTAACACGGCACTCTCTCATTTGTTGTGTTGCTCACAGAGAGGTGCTAAACAGGAGGCCTTGAAATGCAAATGAAGCAATAAAAGATAAATGGAGGTTGTGGATGTCTGTACATCAAGCCAACAACTCGGCATCTGCTTCATGTGATAACCCCGTCATATTTTACCAGATGAATTATAAAACAGAGTCCTGCTGGAGAAAGTAGTTTTATCAGCTGCGTCCATGCATTTTGTGGATAAGAAGGTATATCACAGATTCCTGCTGTGCACTGGATGTGATAACATGCAAGGTAACTGAGAATTTCAACCTTTCCAGTGACATTTGCTATAAAAAATAATTACTTAAATCATATTGGGAGGCAGAACACGAGTGCACACAACAGACTTTACACCACCCAATCCTTGTCGTCCTCAGCAATCACATTTGAGAAATCACAGCTCATGTTTGTGATGTACTTAAATGCATTCTCTCTGCAAGGTAGCTGACTTGAAAGCCTGTTGGAGGTCTTTGACATGAAAGATGTGAGGTTTGGAGAGTCTATAAAACACAGCGGGAGTCTGCATTCTGTGATACACCATACAGTGTGTAATACTATTCAATGTCCCCGGGGGATTTTTGAACAAGGGTCGAGAAAAGCCATGAAATCAACAAGGAACATAGCCAAGGTGTCTGACTCATGTTGTACACGGATAAACAGAAGGATTTATATAACTATGAAAGCCCGACCTTTCCACGCAGTGTCGGACAGAAGTGTGTGTGGAGACCCCAGCCGCTCCACAGTCACAGTAATTGTGACTAACTGTTTGTACTCCCAACTTCGTCACTCTCCTCCAACTCTTACCTCCTGCTGAAACACTGCTTTATGTATACAACAGACTCTAACATCATTACCAAGTAGAACTGGGGATTGTGCATGAATTTAGATATCTTGGATACTGGATCCAACATTGTGTTTTATAAACCATGTGAATAAAATATATATTGAAAAAGAAACACATCAAATTCAATCCGCACACTCTCAGTCAAATAAGGCCCTCATTACTATTTAGAGGGCGTCAGTAGTCTTCGCTCATAATAAGTGTTGTATTACAAACTGGCATATTAAAAATGCAACAACAGCTAAAGAAATAGAATCACTTGGAAAAAGTGAAAGAGAATAGAGCCTTTGACAGAAAAGCTGCTTGATTTTCCTCACTGCAATAAACCTCAGAAACGTAACAACCTCCTAAGTTTTGAAAGTTTTAAGAAGCTTAAATTTGCCTGTTCTACGCATACAATCTAGCAGAATTGCTCCTCTGCCTCTGAACTGTAAATCTTCCAGTAGTGATTAAAATGTAGTATAGTTTTCAAATGCAGAAATTAGTCAGTCGATAAAATGAAGAGCAAGGTTAGCTTTGCTCTGCTTGGTGAGGTTGGAGTCGGTAGATGAGCACTGGTAGGACATAACCAGGATTCATTAGCGTTTCAGGTTATAGACGTGTCAGAGCACCAGGCTGTGAGTAACACTAAATGAAGCCTATCAGTAAACTTTGCCACAAACTGATGTTAGTGTCTCAAACCCTAAGACAGCTGGAATTGGCTCCAGCCACCAATGACCCTAAACAGGATAAGAAGTAGAGAATGAATTAATGAACCTTAACCACAGCAAAACCTTACTTTAAGTGTGACATGTAGCTGTTTCTGTTTGTCTCCTTCTCATTTTTCCCAGTTTCCCTGTCAACACTTGAGATGTAATGCAGTAGATCAAGGGGAAATCCAGAAAAAGAGAGGGATAACACTGCTTACTGTATAAAGCTTCGAATATCTAACTTTAATGTCAGTGTTGTTATCTAATATGGGGGAAAGGGCGATGTAAGAAAGAGAACAAGTTTTTCTCTCGCCTTTACTGCATGCTTTAAAGTAAGTAGTTCACAATCTTTCCCAGCTCAGGATCCACTTTTAAGACTCAAACATTAGAGTCTATATAATGCCTTCTAAGGGCATTTATTTATATCTGACTATTTTAAAATCATAAATTCCTTTTCTATGTAACTGATTTTTAACATTTAAAGCATTTTTATGTACATTTAATCACCATATAATACCCCCTCACAGGAATTGTATCATCATAAAGTGGAATGAAGAACAGCATAAACTCCATAATGAGAACCACAGAAGTAACATAGATTAGTCTTGTTTGACACATCCATGCTTTTTTCCGTAACTTGACCGATAAACTGTTTGTTCCAGCACAATCTTGCTGCAGACCTCCATCTTCAGGCTTATGAAGCACCTCTTCTAGTCAGGGTTAGAAATACACACACAAAAAAAGGTTTTAGTATTTGTGTTGCTGTTTAATAATACTCAAAACGAGTACAAAGTCTAACCACTACCAACTAGAATTTGTGCTTCTTTTATGATGTTTGTAGTGGAAAAAAACTGTTTTGCTGAATGTGTTGAATAAAATTCTGTGACTGCACAGTGCTTAGTGGCAGTTCAGTGTTTAACACATCGAGCTGATAATAAGAAGGTCTTTTAGTTGTTAAAGTTCATGACCACACGCTTGCTGGATATGTTTTACAACTGCCTGAATAGATTCAACTCCATGAGAAGTACAGTTTCCCTCTCCTTTACAGGTGAGAACACTGAAGTTAGTGTTTCTGACAGCAATGAATTACTGTTTTTGAGGGTCCTCAGAGGAAAAGCCTGTGAACACTGCTCTAAGCTTTACTTTATAATGAAAAATGAAAAGATAAACATAAGTGAATGTGAAAAGAGTGAAAGTTTTAAGCGCTACACCAATCAGAATTTAACCTGTTGGAGCTTATAATTCTGGACCAGCTTTTCCATTACGCTCCCATGTCCATCATTAGAATAATTGCTTTTAAATGAATTATCCACACAGTGTGGACAGGGTCTGATGCAGCCAATTTACTTTTTCAGAAGCCACTGAACCCCAGGGTGATTGGGCCGATGCCTCACACACACTTTGTCCTCTGCCTCGCTCTTTGCTCCAGTCCAATCACTTTCTATTGACTTCATGGTCCGCTGGATCAGGTTTTGTTGCAGGAAATGAATGTTAACACTGCGGCAGTAATTCAGAAATGAGCCGTGGTGCCTCAATCAAATCAACAAATTTGAAAACAGCACGGTTGAGAAACACAGCACTTTGTATACCATTATCATAATTATTCCTGTCAGTCGTGAATGTAGGGTAATTCTTTCTTGGTAATCTGATGTTCAAAACGTAAAAAAAAATACCCCTTGGTTCCAGATCATTTTCAGTTTCTTTTTTTTTTTTTTTTCCAAATTTTGAATGTGGTCATTTACATCATCTTTGCTCCACTGTAGGACTTTGTAAATGAACATGTGAATAAATGAACATGTTAGCGCAGGTCAGAAATATGTTTTACACATCGTCCTATTCTAGCGTTAAGGACTCTTATCTTAAAGGCATCATTACCTTATTAACATGACACTTAGTCTGATTGCATTTGACTGACATTCTTCATCCTTTTCATGCACTTATGAAGTTCTGAATGAACTTCTCATTGAATTAACAGAGCAGGCTCTTCACACAGCCTATTATTAAATTCATTACATTTGAAACCCACAATGAGCTTTTTTTGCTCTTCTGGATACCTGATGATTGTAGAGTCAATTTTCACCCTCTTGTAAACCCTGTCATGCTTTTAATTCCTGGCTGAGAAATGTGGCTCTTTGGCTGTTCATGGATCCACTGCAGGGTTTTTGCCAGCTATGGTGGAAATTTGTTGAGAAGAATGATACAATACTTGCAGGATACCTCATTTACCTGCAGGAAGAAATATCACCCTCATGGAAATGCAATGCTGTAGATGCTCACTGGGCTGGTGAGTGTGTTCAATTAGCTATGGCTACAAGCTACGGTTGGAGGTAGTGGACATGTGCTGCTGCTGCTGCTGCTGCCACTGAGCCACGGAGAAGGAGCCAAGTTTGGATGTTGTGTTTACAAAAAGTAATGGAAATTCCTGCAGACCCTATCCTTAAATACAATGTTGCAAGACCAAGGAGCTTCCCTCACCAATGATGAACCTTTCCTCAGTCATGTTTGGCTGAAAACCTGGTCCCTGGTCTCTTTGTTGGTTGCTGTCCTGGAAGAGTTACATACATATAATCTGGCATAGACATGGTGATGATGTATTTTATTTTGAAAGGGAACTTCATTTTTTTAAATTTTGTTTCAGTGCTTGATTTTGTGTCGTGCTCGATCTGGTGCAGATTGAGGGCACAATTTTATTCATATTGTTATTATTTATTTATTGTATTTATGATCTTTATTATTGATTGATGGGTTTTATTCGGTTTTGTTATTATTTCTGCAGAGGACATTAGCAACATTTCTGCAGCACATAGCATATCTTCTTATATTATACATTAAACCTTGCTGTCAAGGGTTCAATATAACCATACCTTTGGAAATATCTTTCTTTCCCCTGGCAGTCTTGTTTTGTTATATGGTCACATTGAGGTCTAAGTTTCAATTTCATTCAATTTCAAGACTAATGAACACTCCTCATGGTAGCGTATGCTGATGCACTTTAAGTTTCTTCTGAGACTGCAGACCCTGACCAGTCTAACACCAGGGGGTCCAACCCTGACATCACTTGCAGCTTCACCAAGTAATTTCAGCCAACACAGGATACCTGGGAAAAACTGACTTCAACTCTCAGAGGTCAGAAACGGACCATGGGTCAGAGTTTGGACTTACTGTTCAAAATATGAGAAAAAAAAAAAAGCGATGGCTAACTTCCCACCATGCACTGTGCTCAGCATTGAGTGAGTTTTGTATTACAGATGTTTCCTTGTGATAAGTAACTTGTGTGATGTGATGGATGAACTGTTCCGAACTGTTGTTTGAACTTTAAAAAGTTTGACAGCCTTCACACCTTACATTGAACCTTCTAACTATGCCCAGCAGCTACACACCCACACCCTGTGTTGATTAGCGCTCATGTTGTTGTCAGGAAAAGCACTGAAGTCAAAGATCGTTGAGGCCACTGTGCTGAATTACAAGACAAACAGTGAATACTAATTGGGAAATGTGCTGACACTAATTGCAACCATTTTTCAAACCCAATCTTGCATCACCTAAGGGCTTTAGTATCAAACCTCTGCCTATTAACTCCAGAATTTGATGTGACACAAGAAGCCCTGAAGTTGAAGTCGAGGATTTAGGGGACCAGTTTAGAGGTTGTGTGTCAGCAAAGTGGCAAAAATAAGCTACTTATGGTATTAGAGCTGTTGTCGTACTTTGCTTGCTTCTGTCTGTGAAGCCGTCCTTGCAAGCACAGTCTCGTCTTCCCTGAGGAAACATTTTGAATGAATAAAGAAAGAAACAAAAACAGGGGCATAAAAGCAGAAAATGCTTGATTTCTTTTTTTCTTTTTTCCCTCTTTTTTCGAGTGTTAAAAGCATATTTTGAAAGACCAGGAAACACTAAGCTTTTATTCCTTTTAAAGTCTGTAGAAAAGAACAGAAGAGTCACACAGCTGATTTCAGCAAGACTAATCTTCATCAAGGTCACAGCGAGATTATTCTATACTGTCTATTAGAAAATATTTATTTCCATGATAACTAATAACATATTTGAACACCAAGCTCTAGGTATTTCTGCTATTAACACAACAAGCATTAAAAATAAAAAACAAATGAATTTAGAGGCATAAAAATGTACATAAAACAAGATAAAAAGACTGAGCTTAAGTTCAGCAGCTACTTACAGACAACAGAGGAAAGCGAGCTTGGTGGGCGTGGAATTGAAATAATGATTGGTTAAAAACCCCAGTAGAGGTAATCTGCTTATTCAGCAGCGTTTGCTTTTGATTCAAATGTTTGTTTGTTTTCTGCTGCATAGACTTTGCTACAATCCTCATTACAGCTCAGGGTAGACCGAAAAAAAAGCAGCACACAATTTAACATCTAAATGTGTGTTTCTGTTTAGATTCTAGGAAACTAGAAATTATTGGTCCTGTTGGCCCACACTATATAACTGTTTTTTCACAGTTTGGGCTTGTGTTTACTAAACTTGGACTGGATGGAAAATTACCCTTAAAAGGGTGTATGATAAAAAAAAAAGTGTGTGTATGATAAAGTCAGCTCCACATGCTGTCATTTAAACAACCACGCTGACAAAATGTGTCTCATTTTTATATCCCATTTGACTCAGCTATTTGTGTTTTTTTGTGTCTTTATGTAAGGAAGATCCATTGAATAGATATGTGAAAGCTGGTACAAAGGCATCTACAATAATCACCTGGCACAGCTGTGACCTTAACTCTTTCCTTAGAGACCGTCTTTGGTTCTTTAGAAGGTCAGACTTGGTTGTGACTTGAGATGATTTTATAATAGACAGTTTGTTAGGTCGATTCAAACAAGAGTGGATGTCAAAGCCAAAGAACTGTGTGCCTGAACACACCAGCAGCTCAGCTTTATCTTCTGACAACCCAGGTCAGGACATCTCTAGAAAACTAGTAGCAGTCTTCTTTCAGGTCTAGCGAATAGCTTTGTTAATTCTATACTCAAGAATGTGAGAAGGTTTCAACTAAGAACTGCAGAAAGCAGTCTGCAGGAGAAGATGCTTCTGATAAGTGAGGTCAGAGCACTGAGTGTTGTTTCCAGCTCTATGGGTCACATAGTTAGCCCTCTCTATGTCACAGACACAATGTTTGTGTAAGTAGGAGACAAACACATTAAAAACCGCCTCCTTTTGTGGCAGCAAGCCCCTACTGTACTGATTTATGTGCCAGACAATGGTCATGACACAAGCTTCAGTGTTTTCAGCTTATTTGTTTTGTCATGTAAACTAGGACTGCTTTTCCACCCAAAGGAAAGACTTTTCCTTGTTCATTGACCTGTTCTTGTGAAAAAAGGTATATGTGTACATCCTGAAGTTGGTGAGTGTAAGAAAAAGAGTAACATGAAGATTGAAGTGTCACCCACCCTCTTAAGTATGCAGCAAATCTCTACTCACTTTAGCCTCATGTCCACCAAGCAGATCGGTTCAGTTCGTCTCGGTACGGCACGGCCATGTAAACACCAAAACTACTAAAATAAATAGTAGACTCTCTTCTTTCATCAGAAAACAGTTTGTTTCTACTTTTTTCTGTTCTTCAGTGATCGGGGGTAGAGCACAGGTTGGTTTCAATGAGCTCTTATTACCTTTTAGCTCATCTCTGAGGCTCCATTCTTTGACCCTCCCCGTCATCTTCTCTCACTATTGCGTCACATTCTGTCCGAGTGTGAGTTGTCCGAACCTCCCCAAATGTCTACCATCGTCATCTCTTCTCATAATTTTAGCTGATCTCTCATCTACAGAGAGCACCGCTGCCACTTACAGGGGTCAGTTCATCAGTGCACTAGCCTGATATTGATGGAAAATCTCAATTGGACTGTTCCCCAGCCCACCCCATTTAAAAATACGAATGACGTCTGCAGACATCTCTGGCATTCAATTAGTCAAAGAGGCTTTAAGAGACTAAGTCCAAATCGCCACAACTTTTGTTGGACTCTTGCTGTCTTTTTATCTATGCTTCAGCCCCGGAAGCTGCTGTAAGAGGACATAGCAAAAGTTTATTTTAGGCACACTTTCATACTCTTCACTTTGCTTTCTGAACAACTCCAGCTGCTTCATATGGCTGAGCAGAAATGTTAATTTTAGAATACAGCTGTAATTTATTTTTACATGTGGTTGAATGAGCATGTTCACTGGGAACAAAAACTCATGTTTAATAACCATAAATAAGCCAACACACAACTGTGACGCCTCACCTTAGCTTTGTAAGACTTTTGGCCCACAGATCAGGCTTTTCTGTTCACTTTCTCTCATCAGATCAATTTCTGGTTGTAGCCCTTTGTTCATAAAAGAGCTTCACAAACAGCAGCATGTGGTCTGTCCAAGCAGCGGGGCAGAGTCATTGATCACTTGTGGAAAAAATAAGCCATTTTAAGCTGTTAAAAACAAAAGATATGTTCTCATGAAGCTAAATCAGACCAAAAGAGAGTTTTGACAACTAATGGATTTACATTTGTGAGCAGACAAAGATCTAAACAATGACAGTCATTGAAAATTTTGCTTATTTTAGCAGATTCAAGCAGATTTTGAACTTTGGCTTTGAAAGGTCATCTTTTGATTAATTTTGGTGCATCTAACTTGAGTTTAGCTTACTTAGTGAACCTGGGTGGAATTTCTAGTTATTCTGAAGCTGTTTAATTGAGCAAAGCTAAACCAGAATATAAAAAAGAGCTGATGACTGAAGGTGCAATTTTTATACTCACACACTTCAATGGGCATTTAACTGGTCTATGATATAGTTTTAAGACCATGACATACTTTGGCCTTCAGGGAGAAACTGTTCACATGTACACCACAGAGTTTTTCTCCCCGACATCTTTCCATCATGAACATGGAGTAACATAGACTCTGACACTGAAAGGTGGTATGATGGACAGCCTTTAATTCCCCATTATTAAAACAAACAGCTCACGATAGGCTGTTGACTTAGACAGCGGATCAAATATACCTTACTCTACCTTTCCTTAGACACACAGCAGCTGGGATGTGTCTCTGGCAGTTCTTGACAGATTTTGAAATTAAAGTACTTTTTCCTGAATATCAAAAGCTGTTGGAGTTGTTAATATTTAAATGTTTCTGGCAGGTCAACGCAGATAAACTTAAAGTGAATTTAAGAATTTCTCATTCAGCCCCGCTCAGCTCTGGCAGATAAGCTCCGGTGTCAGCTCACTGTTTTAAGTCGACATAATTGTGTGTCATTGCGGCCTAATCGAATCACATGGGTGTGTGTCTTTGTATGCCTCCTTTAAAGTGTGTGTGTGAATGATTAACTGTTGTACCTGATGCATATTGATCTTGCCAGCGGAGGATAGATTACTGTCTAACACCGGACAGAAAACCAAACAGCAGTTCACTGTTACTGTCTCATTTCCTCGTCTGCCTTTCACCTCACTCAGCAGTGTCACATTTAATTACTGTTGGCTTATCTTTGACATTTGGCCCCTGCAGCCTATTATTGTCATTACAGACTCTACTGATAATGAGCAACCTGTTCGTTAGACCCAATCACCTTTGTTTAGGACATAACTGAGGCATAGCTTTCCTCCTGAGGACATGAGAAAAGAATACAAGTAAATCTTTAGATTCACTATAAATACCAGGGGGTTACTTAGGTTATTATCCAGTTGTGTTAATTACTTGATTCTAATTGGTCAAAACCCCAGTGACAAAGTGTTGCTCTAGACAACCCCAAAGACAATTCACACAATCAAACAGGACTGACAACTTATAAGGACAGACGTCATGAGGTTTAAAAGAAAAATGCAGATGAATGTCATCAGCATAAAAGTGGTGGTAAATGTCTTTGAAAGGAAAAACATCAGGGGCTCCAAGACAGAACCTTGAGGGACACCATCAGACATTCCCAAAGTTTTATTTTTTCATTTGCTTTGACTTTGAGATGAGTGAAGTTAATTCCACCTGTTGGTGTACAGATTCAAGTCATGGGGAATACTTTTTATTTAGTTTATTGCGTTATTGTATCTATTGTTTTTTAATCACTTTTAAAAGTGTCCTTGAGTGCTGGGTAATGTGCTTTAAAGGATTCAAGGATTCAAGGATTCATATATTGCCATTCAACACGTTAAACATGGATGGAGCAAAATTTGGTTACCTTGGTCCCGGAGCAAGCCCAAATGTAAGAAATAATAATAAACAAAGATATACAAATATACGAATTAAAAAAGAGAATAAAAGAAGAACACAATCAACTAGCCTTTATCATAGATAGAATAATAGTAATTATCTGTGCAAATGATTCACAATATAACAAAATAACAAAATCATTTAACGAAATCATTGCTAAATGATGATGATGATTACTATTACTATTATTATTATTATTATTATTATTATTATTATTATTATTATTATTATTATTATTATTATTATTATTTCTTTTAATTTCATTTATTCCTCAAGATTGGGTATCACACTTTTTAGGTTTTTATACTCTTTCCTGGCACTCTGATAGTTGCTTTGCATATTTTTTTGGATCAAAGAGAATCTTTTTGTTGTTGTTGTTGTTGTTGTTGTCTTATTTTCATCTTGAGTTTTGGCAAGTCTCTACAAGATCTTGTGCTATTTTAGAACAAACAGTTCACAGACAAATTCAGGGGTTTCTACAAAATATCAACACATACCAGTGTTTAGCAAATGTTTAATACAAACATCCAGCATTTTTACTCTTTATCGATTTTTAAATGTTAGAAAACAGAACATATCATATCTTTCGGAACACATCGTCAAGTCAATACCATGGTTCCTTTTAAATTGGAGCTGGCTATAAGAGGATTTTAAAGTGAGTGGGATGTTCATAGCGAGGTTAGACCCAAACAAGCCAGGGAGGTCTTGTTCCTCCTGTCAGTTTTGAGCCTGAACTCTACCAGTGATTTGAAGCAAAATATTCTCTTTGTCTCCCAAAATTTGGAGCGTGAGCGTAGTGACTCAGCTCTACTTTTATTTTCAACATTTTGATTGGTCAAGTAGCCCTCTTCGGGGGTAGATTCAGCCTGGTTTTTAAAACATGTGCCTCTTACACAGAAGCTACAGTCCCAAAAGCAGGAAAAACTCAAACCAACAGACGTTTGTTTTTCCATCATCTCCCATGTGACACACTCTGTTTTGTCAGCAAAAATGCATCTGATGCGCCATTCTAGGAACTGAAATACTCAAACAGCTGATTATGAAATGTGCAAAACACACTGCTTCTCATACAGAAAACATTGATTCTTCTGAAGCTTTTTCTGGAAAGTACTAATCTTTTTGATCTTTTTTAAACTGTAACATGTAAACTGGACATGATTGTCTCACCTTGTGTGTTCTTGTCTTGTCGTTTTTAATTCAGTGTCTGTTTTGGACGTCACTTTCCACAACATCAAGATTCTGATAAACCGTGATGGGAGCACCATGCCCGCTGAAATCTCAAGCAGGGGGTACAACGACAGTCAGGGTCCTCCTCAGAAGATGGATTTATTCTACAGTCTATGATTTGAAGAAAAAGTCTCTTCCAGTTGCTTTTATGAGTTAACAAGATGGAAGAGAAAAAAAGGTGGATGTCAGACTGACTGACCTGATAAGATGCAGTGATGGATGAATTTTCATAAGTAGTGAAAATTAAAACAGGAGTTTAGAAAAAAATATAGGAGAAGATATTGCGTCGATTGTACCCTCTGAGTTACTGCTTGAGCTTTATCCTGAAAAAACTAGCAGTGAAATGGACCCTGTAGGAGAGTCGGACCAAGCATGACACAAACATCCAGCTCTCTTAGATGTTGTGCCATCATCAGTCCATCACTGTGTGGATTACTAGCTGAAATTTGAAGTATGGGTATCATCTAAAGCAAACAGGTAAAAACATGAAGGGAGACTTGAGGGAGGGGTCAGTATAAAATGCAGGTACCCTTAAAGCCTGGTTTATACCTTTACCCCAAATCAACTAACAGCTTGAGAAAAAATTAAGACACAACTGCAAATTTTTCAGTTTATCTGATTTTGCAGTTTAAAGGTATTTGTTTGGGTTAAATTTTCAAATATGTAGAGATGCTGATTTCTGAAAAATTTGCTGTGGTCCCTTATTTTTTTCCCTGAGCTGTATATGCAGCAGGTCTACAAAGCCCTTTTACAATGCAGAATTCCCTTATTTTGTTAAACCTTTTTAATCATTATCAGAAATATATCTTGTGGCTGTGTTTGTAATAATAATAACAACATGTTTTATGCATACTTTCGAAGCTCCCAAGGTCTCCATATATGGCAGGGTCTTTGAAGAGAACAGCAACATAGAAACTAGGTCCAGTCTGCCAGTCAATGGTGTTGTATCAAAAATTTCAATGAACTTTAGGATCACCAAACCCATCCTGTGCAAGTAAGTTAATGTAATGGTACCAAGAAAGGTCCCCAAACTCTCTCAGATTTTCTTTGTGTTGGTTTATGGCAAATGGCAAATCAACGGCCAAAGTGCAAAACCTATCTGAAAAATGCACTTTTTTGAGAAAACTAGAAAAAACTTCTTGTTTTCTTACAGAATGCTATTTTTTAAGTATACTCAACACATAATACACTGTTGTTGGACTATATTACTATACTATTGTGTTATTTCTACTATGTGTATCTGTGCAGAACAGACTAAGTATTTTTGCCTCACAAAGTGCAGATTGGAGGTTTTGCGCTTTGGCCATCAGAATGCAGTTTCTCCTTTGGCAAAGTCATTGTAACCACGACCTATTATTGGGTAACCTGTAGTACAGTCTTTTTTTTTTCTTGTCCAGAAACATCACTTGTTAGAGCAGCCTTTGTACCATAAACAAAGAAGTCCTTAAACTAGAACTGGAGTTCCTTACGCACAGCATCTGCAGTGTTAAAGAGGAGTTCAGCTCCATTACAGCCCATGCATCATCCCTTTGTCTTTTCCTTTTTCTCCTCCAACATCAGCATCACCATGATAATATTCCTCACAAGAGAAAGGACATGAAGAAAGTCCACAGGCTGAGGTGAAGAAGGTGAGGTGTTGCTTTGGAAACAATCACAAACTCAAAAACAAAGCAGTCAAAGAGGAAAAAAGAGAAAGCGAAGATATTGTGCCTGCAGTGGCCTCTAAGATGGTTGAAGGGCAGCTGAGTGTGAAGCTGTGCAGAAACACAGAGCCAACTGGTGAAGTAATTCAGCTGAGAGCTAATGAGAATGAATGTTTTGCCTGTTAACCCTGCTCCTTCTCCCCGCCTGCCGGCCTCTGCAGATAGCCAACCGTCATTTATTTTCTCGCTCTGACACCATTCGATTCAGTGTTACATGGAGCAAAGTGAGTGGAATAAAATACAGTGATGTTCACACCTCAGATGATTTTTTTTCTCTGCAGAACATTTCTGCAGAAGGAAAACATAAAAAAAAGGAAAATGAAAGTGAGAGCGATAACATCTGCAGGTCATGTTCCTGTATTTGTTAAAAGGAGATACGACCAATCATCTATTCAGGAGGAGATACGCTCTATAAATACACAGATACACTAACAGTGTTCTGTTCAGTCAGAGCCAGTTCACCCACAGGTTGTTGCACTGTTTAATTTACTCTTTTTTCCACAATCTGTTTTTGCAAACTTATTCTTTCCTCTCTTTTAACTCTGGACACATATTCATCCCTTTTTATTACACAGGTACTTTTTCCTGTCTGTTTTGAAATGTACAAATTGCTATTCAAAGACTTGATTGTTTTTCTCTTGTCTTTTGTTTTTGTTTGCTTACTTTGTCTTTTTCTTTTGCTTGTCTACCTTTTTTGTTTTGCTTTGTTTAGTTTTCACTCACTGTCCCTTTTAGTTGTTGCAGCTTTGTAAGAATCATGTTTTTCCTATCTGTACAGCACTCTGCATGATAATAACTAAAATAATAGTCGTAAAAAAGAAAGTGCCACATTCAGCTGGATCAAGGACACTTGCAGCCATGAAAAGGGTTGTTTGATGGTGCAGGTAGCAAATAAAAACTGATTTTCTGTCTTTGTTAAGTTAAAATAAATCAGGGTTTTTGGACAAACAGTTGGTGCAAAGTTAATCTGAGACAGCAATGAGCAGCCTTCGTTTTTTTGGTTCCAACGGAAAGTTAAGCTCACTTCAATACCACCACGATTTAAACAAAGACTTGTTTACTTCTAGTATCATTTCATGTGTTAGTGAACTTTGCACAATGGCGAGTTATGTTTATGCAACGAAATGCAGTATTTTTAATTTGGATTAGTTTGGTAAGTGTTGTTTGCAAAGACATAAAAAACACCTGTCTACTCTGAGCATCAGGGAAGTACAGTTATGCCTAAAAGTTTACACCCCCTCCAGCAGAATTTTTTGATTTTTTTGGCCTTTTCTCAGAGAATATGAATAGTAACACAAAAACCTTTCTGTCACTCATGGTTAGAGGTTGGGTGAAGACATTTATTAACAAACTGTGTTTACTCTTTTTAAATCATAATGATAACAGAAACTTCAAAAATGACTCTGTTCATTTTTTTATACACACACTGATTACAAGCAAATAGATCACAGGTGAGGACGCATTGTAAACTTCTTAACAGGGTCATTTTTGAAGTTTCTGTTGTCATTATGATTTAAAAAGAGTAAACTTTTTTTTTTTTTAAATGTCCTCACCCAACCACTAACCATGAGTGATAGAAAGGATTTTGTGTTATCATTAATACTTTCTGAGAGAAGTCCAAAAAATCAGAAATTCTGCTGGGGGGTGTAAACTTTTGGGCACAATTGAATGTGAATGTAGGCTACACCTGTGTTTGTAATGCCACAGCCCATGTAATATCTCAAACAAAACCTTTATTCATTTTAGTCGACACAAGTACAATCCAAAATGTTATTTATGACTCACACTTAGAGTACACAAAAAAATTAATCCCTTCAAGATGTGCAATAGCAGAGTGTAATGTTTCCACTACACTAAGAATTAACTCTCCTCTGGAGCTGTAGAATAATTAAAGACACAGCACTGCAGATAAACTAATCCCTTTTCTAAAAGTAAATAACATTTGAGGTAGAAACATGGACTGGGTGGTCTGGAAATGAATGCACTCGCGTTTCCCTCAAGAGGATAAAATATTTCATTTAAAAGCCGTTGTCAGAATGAGGACCAATCAATAGTTACTCTGATGTATCAGCTCTGTGACACCTGTGCTGGGGTAAGTAATATGTAAGATAGGGATTAACATCTCTCTGTCCCTCTAGACCTGCAGGACCTGACATTTATCTCTCTGTCTGAAGAGCCAGAGACATGGGTCTGGGACTTCCTGCCGCCCTATTACCACATTTATTGAAATCAGGTCTGGGACGTACAGCAAAACCCCAGAGCGAGCCTGTGCCATCCATCTATCAGAGCAGTACAGTGTCTCTCCCCCTCCTCCCCCTCCTCTATCTGTGCAGGTGGCAGCAGCCGGGTGATGGATGACATTACCCAGCAGGGATTCAGCAGGCGCTATTATCATGGAGCAGGTATAAGCATGGAGCCTCTCTGGTCCCTGCTCGGCCCATCGATTTGGGCTGCTGCCTGACCCTAACCTCCTAAAGGGGCCTTCAGACAGAGGAACAGAGCCATGGTACAAGCCCTGGGGATAAACTTTGCCCAGGCCCGGGTCCTCCATCATTCTTATTCATCCCTCGCTGCTCTCTGCTTCCTCCCTCTCTCTCTTCTTTCAGACCCTGTGCTATCTCAGTCTTTTCACCTCTGTCCTCTTTCAGCTTTCAGGGCAATTTCCATGTATTAATGCAACATAAAAAAGGCGTCTTTAAAATTACAATTGTCCTCCTGAAAAGAAACAGAATGTAAGCTGTTGTCCTGCAGCTGAAAAAGATGCTGATTCTCTCCTAAATGAGTTCCTCCCTGAGAGGCATTTTCTGTTGTTTTGAATTTTAATGAATAGGAGAACATCATCACCCTGTGTGCGTCCGCATGTGTGTGTTTGTGTCCTCTTAAATATGCAGAATAAAAGCCCCTTCCTGTTGTTTCTTCATTTTTGTGATGCTGGTAGAAATGTAAGCAGTGTCTTCTGATTTTACACACCTCACTGAGGTAATTAGAAAATTCAGAGCCCTGAACATCGGAGGGAGTTTCAGAGATGGGGGCGGAGCAGCTGAAGGCTTAGCTACATAATGCCGTTTTTTTCAACCTTGGGGTCGGGACTGGGGATGGGTATTGATATGGTTTTATTGATATAGATGCCCTTATTAATTCTGATTATTGATTCTTTAACAACTTCTAAGTAGGCTTTACAGGTTTTCTTTGTCAGCAACATTGTATTGAGTTTGTACATAAATATGAAATTGGTCACTGAATCTGGACATCTCAGGACACAACTTTCAGGCACAACTGTATATAACATGTTGAATTCAATGGATGTGAATCTCTTGTGAGACAGTAACAGGAACATCCATCCATTTTCATAACCGTCTATCCTGCTAATCAGGGTTGCGGGTGGCTGGAGCCTATCCCAGCTGTCATTAGGCGAGAGGCGGGGTACACCCCGGATTAGTTGCCAGTCAATCGCAGGGCTGACATATAGACAAACAACCACTCACGCACACACTCACACCTACGAGCAATTTGGAATAATCAATTCACCTATCGTGGACATGTTTTTGGTCTGTGGGAGGAAGCCGGAGCACCCGGAGAGAACCCACGCAAGCACAGGGAGAACATGCAAACTCCACACAGGAAGGCCCACCTTGCCCGAATGGGGAATCAAACCGGCGACCTTCTTGCTGTGAGGCTGATCGCTACCCGCTGCGCCACCGTGCAGCCCTAATGGGAACATGTTAATATATAAAACCCTACACATTCATACATTGTAGAAATTCCTGAATCTGTCCGTAAAACTGATGAAAATGGTCTGTTCTTAAAAAAGCACAAGATTTTCACGAGAGGGCTAGCCAATCAGAGGGAAGATGGATTGTAAAGTGAGGAACCTTAAGTAGACAGTGTTCTTGTTACAGATGGAGAAAAGAAAGCAGAGGGACATCTTCACAGGACCGACCAAATTGAATAACATAGACACCAGGTGCTCACAGGTGCTGCTAACAGAAAAACAGTCAACTGTATATTCTGATTTTGATAAATGCCAGTTAAACGTGAGGGAGAAATACCATGAAAACATATTCTTTGGAGTCCAGAGTATTAGCTTACCCTTATAACGTCAAAAAAGCCAATCCAGTCTTTGGTCTGATGACACATAAACTGCTGCTCTGTTCAGAGTCTGCCCCCTTGCCTTGTATCCCCGCCCTCACTTTTAGAGTTCTCCTTTATAAAAGCTTGTCATGAATTAAATCAGGATGAGATCTTGTGTTTACATGTGGCTGGACTTGGATCGAACATGATGTCGGTCTTTACGCATCAAATCTACATAAGATTGATCTGAGACTCTGTTGTACAATAAGTGTAAAAATGAAACAAAGTTTGTTTGTTTTTCAGACTTTACCCAGAGCAAAGAAGCTAGAAGCTAGAAGAAGATCAGAAGCTGAATCTCTGTTGAGTCCACATGCTGCTCACTCACTAGAGGTTCAAGCCAACAAATCAACAATTATTCAAATGCAATCCACATAATTCCCATCTCTATTTTATTTATGTGCATCTGTGTGTTTTTTTCAAGGATTTAAGAGCTGTGTAACAATCATCTAGTGTGCAGGACAAAATGATGAGGTGCTTTACTTGTTCAATTACACGGCTGTTTGTTTGGAATTTATGATGCTATTAAATGAAAGTTGAAGTTAAGAAGTGTTCAGTCTCCAGGAGAAAGACCATTGTCTCCTTATAATTGTCTTCTTTCTTCTTTCCACTCAAAAGGATTACAGAAAAAAAATCAATTGGGGATGGTTGGTAGGTCTGGTGCCTTATCATCGCTTATTTCTCTGAATCAAATTTGCTGCTTGATATCCACATTGTGCTCACTTTATTTATGAATTTGATCTCAATTAATTAATCTTTCATTTTTTGTTCTTTTACTTCTTACTTTGCATTTCTTTGTGCAGCAATGAGCAGTGTTGGAAATTGGAGTTTGATTTAAGAAAATGTCACTTGTAGTTACACTACTTCTCTGTGATAGACCTAGACCTGATTTGCAACATTATCATGACTGCTATCAGGTGAAGAGACTTTCATCAGATGCTTTTAACACTGCCAGATATACAGTGGGGATCAAAAACAGGGAAGAACTTACAATTTCCCAAGTTTCAAGGTTAGTTATTAGTCCTTTTTGAAATGATTCAAGTAGAAGTTTCAGAGCAGTTATTAAGCACATTTCACAAAATGAATAAACCCTGAGGCACATTTTAAAAAACTTTGGTGTAATATTTGAAAAAGAACATTGATCAAAATGTGAAAACACTTTCAGAAATCCTTCAACTCATGGTGTAAATGTAGTACCTGGTGCTAGTTTATGAAACAAATCTAATTGACTGACTCACTCTGCAGATTTTACTAACTTTGGAAGATGGTGAGTGACTGAAACTCAATGGCAGCACGTTGGCCAGATGAAGGCCAAAGATATTACCCTGTCTAGACATTCCCAATCAAGATTATTATAGTTTTCATTAGTCTGTAGTTATAAAGATTTTTGTTGCCTTTTGACTTTGTTTTCATTTTCGGTTTGGTTTTAGTTCTTAAAGCAGGTTTATTAGTTGAGTTTATTTTTTATTCTTTTAAGGCATCTGTGGCTTTTTGTTAACTCTGCAGGGTCTAACTTTAAGTGTTATGTGACAAAGGCAATTGGTCAAAATCCATACATACGTAAAAATCTGAATCAGAGCATCTCTAAAATGACAGCTCTTGTGGGGATTTTTCTGCCCTACAGGGGTCACTACCAACCAAAAGTGCTCCAAGGATTGACAACTGGAGACCTTTGACCACGCACATTTCTTAGCCACAGATCTTTTATGGTTACCATGCTGAAACTTGTAGCCGTAGACAGGGTTTCAAAATAAGGGAGGTCCAGAATTTTAAACAGAATCAATTATTTACGACTACTTATAACGAAAGCATAAATTTCAACATGTGTTTCCCGTTATTCAGCTTCTGATTATCAAAACAGAGCATTTAGAGAATTATACAAAAATATTGTGTGCAGATGACGGGGTTTGTGGGGCTGTGTCAGGGTCATCATCTGTTTTTCCAGGGCTCTAAAGGCAGATGTAGTTGAGTCCTCCTCCCATTCACTTTAAAATTGTTATGCAATTCAAATATAAATGTATTAATTTTCCCATTAAAAAAATACATTTACAGACAGGAAACCCTTGGCTTTTGGACATTACCTTGAACAGACACCTATAGAGCTGCTGCTTGACAACAGAGGTTGTTTTTTTGATGTCAACATCCAAGTGTATTCAACTTCTCTGTAAACTTTATGACTATTTGCCATTCATGATATTGTAGCTAATGCTTAACACTGGTTCATAACATGAGCAACTATCCAGTTTCCTTAAAACTTTACAGCAGAGTAAGAGCCTTTAATATCAGGACTGGTAATTTTATCCTCTTTTCTGATGCATCAAAAGAAGTTAAAATCCCACCATTGTAGACAAACACATGCAATAAGTCTGGTCAGCATCAGGCTGCTATGAAATCTGTTTTTTAACTGGAGGGAGACCAGACCCATCTGTCAAAGCAAATACAACATTAGCTCACAGATTGGTCTCGGCAAACAGTGTGTATGATTCAGAAAAGATAAGAGAAGCACATTCAGTGGATGATGGGCATCCTCGTGAAACTTGCTGGATCTTTCATGTCAAATGCACTTACCATTTATTTTGCTTTGAGGCAGTTTACAGAAATCCTAAGCTTTTGAGTTCACACATCACACGTTATATTATTTTATTTCCTTGGATGGACGATATCAAATAGAGCTCTCCAGGCTCACAGTGTGTCTTCTCTATTTAAAGCATGCAGACCATCAGCTCAGTACACTATATTACAGTGAAACCAGAATCCTTTTTATCTCCAAAGACACTTTGTTAACATTATTTTTCACTTTAAAGCACTGCTGTGGAGCAACATGTCTCAAAGCCATCACATCTGCAAAAACTCTTTATTTTTCATTCAATCAAGTGTGATAGACCTTGTTTGATCCCACCTGCCTTACTGTAATCTTGTTACTGTGAGGGTATAGTGTTGATTCAGTTGTCTCTGTTCAACAAAGTTCTGTTTTTACTTCCCAGCAGCCAACATGTAACAGTCACAACAACTGTGTGTTTATGTGTCCAAATCTGGATCTTTTTTGATTATGTTTCAGTCATAAAGATTATAATCCAGTGTTCCAGCAAAACTACAACAATGTGAGACAAAACCCCTTCACCTCAGATCAAGGTCCTCATTCTTTTTCAGATGGAAATCCAGCCATCACGATACAATGACCAGCTTCAGCTATGAACAAAACAAACAGGAGTCACATACAGGAGTCTTAAAACTCATAGAATGATACAAACTCTGAAACATGGAGGGCTGACATGAAAACACAACAATCTAGCAAAAAAACAAAAGGATAGACATGCTGTGCCCTACATTGCATACATCTGCACTTACATTTACTACTTTGAGTGCATAAGTGTGTTCACACTGGCTACATGGAAAACACAATACACTTTGATTTCTCAGCTGGGGCACTCAAAACGGTCAAAAAGTTAAGCGTGAAACGCCGTACACTTCTCACGCTCAGTGGTCGCCATAACAGTTATGTCGAGAAAGTGGCAAAAATAGATCAAACAATGGTTGATGGTTGTAATCAGTGAGAAGAGGGAGAAAATCTTTGAACGGTTGTGAAATGTGATTCTAGTTTCCGGTAAGTGCTAAGCTACGGTGTTTGATTTGGGACAACACTACCCAGTAAAACTTTGTGGGGGTTTTTTTGTACTTACAGGAGTATGTGATGGCTCCGCCTGTCAACGTTCTACTATTTTGAAGTAAAAAAAAACCCCGTTTTCTAGCCACCATTGTGCAGCCAGAGTCTGCGGTGTAGAGAATTGTCGGTGGAGCCAAGTAAAAAAGAGAAATAAAAGTTTTTATTTCTTCTTCTTTCAAAGGTTTAGTCTCCTTTTGGCTCTCTTTTCCGAAGTTTCTTATATCCCTGATAAAAACTACTCACAAACGGCAGCTGTCAACTATCATAAAACGAAACTTATAACATGGTTTTTTAGTCCAATAACTAATGAAAAACCTACTACAATGCAACCAAATTACATCGTCATACCACCTTAGCGTAAGGATGAGAGAAACGTTTCTATCAGGTATGGTAATTTTTTAAAGTTTTCCCAGCTCATTAGAATGCATGGGGAGGCGGTGCTTATGACCTTTACTGCAGCCAGACACCAGGGGTCGGGGCATCTGCTGGAAGCTTCAGTTTAAGCCGAACATCATCATGTCCAGTGATTATACAGTCTATGATCACAACAGGGGTAAACATGAGGGCAGGACATGAAGTTAACTGAAGACAAGAGAAGTGACAACAAAATTAAAGCTGACATAACTAGCCAGTTTCATAGTAGATTTATTTCGGTAAACTGTGATACATGTGTTGACAACTCTTGCTTACATGACAGCTTGTAGGAGTTACAACAAGCTTCTAGGATTTTGATACAAGATAGTAAATCCTGCCCTCTTATCTGAGCGCGGGCCAAATTACATTTTACTAGCCAGAGACAGAAAAAGAGAGAAAAAGATGTTTTACTAGTCATAGACAGTGATGTGTAGCAATAAGAATGCAAACAGACAAAAACATAAAGGCAGTGAACCACCACAAACTCAAGATATTGAAGATGATGAACAAAATAGATAGTTTGAACAAGCAGCATTCATTTTGTAGGCTCACAATAGTGAGTACAGCTGCAGTGTAATGGTGGCTTGATATCATACATGACTGCTTGTTATGGTTAGATCTGGGGGGTTTTGTCTCATACAGTTGTGCAAGAGAGAATTTGGCCTTGTACAAATGTGTAATTTCAAAAAAAGAATATTCCCCCACTCCATTAGTTTTCAAACATACTTCTGTCCACACCTGATTGTATAAGAAACAAAAAAATGTCCATTTATTACTGGGTAAATCCATCAAAAAGTGCAGGATAAGCATGTCAGACCCATAGGTGGCATTGGTTTTTCAGACATAAGACATGTGCCAGCAAATAGGAATGAATTCCCACAATTCTGTCTGTCTGTTCTGCCAGATTTGAACATGGTGCCGGGATCTTTCATTTGGATTGATAAGGAGGTTTGCTCTTCAGTGTATGTAATAAGATGCACTTGAAGAAATACACAAAGCAAGACATGTTAGGATCAATGTTAAAACTAACACGCCATAACATTGCCTATATCTAACGTCAGTGGCTTTTTTTGATGCAAGGTGTGACATTTGACATCCAAAAACTCTGGTTACCAGCATGTACAGAAAACCATGACACCAGAGTTTTACATTATCTTCACTTTGGCCAGAGTTTTCAGAAAAGATAGTTTTAAGTGACTTAAAACTGCTGTTTCATGTGGATGACAGGCCTAAACGTATAAATATATATGTGGTTTCCAAGACATCCAGCTACGCTTGGACATGGTCTTTGTTGTATATTTTGTCACCCAAATTATACTTGGTAAAAAAAAATGCTTCGCTATAGGTCTTTAACTCTTGATTCTTGAAAGATTTAAGGCAACATAAATCATAGCTATAGTGGAAGTGAATTATAGAAGTGGTGGCCTGGTTTATACAGCATCAACAACTAGAGAAAGAAAAACAAGCTGACAGATCCGTCCACAATGACATCCAAAAATATAACACAAGGCTCATTAAATACCCAGCAAGAAGCAAGATTAACACTTGCCTCTCATCTTCTAAGTTTTCCTTCTGTCTGCGTTTATAATTTAGAGGTGCATTGTGTCAGAGCCTGGCCTTCATCAGGGAGCATCTGTGCATATCCACGCAAAGTAATAACCTCACCAATCTTAATCAATGACTCGACAACCTCCCACTGATTGTCTTTTGCTGTATTGTATGCTCACCCCGCGCTCCAGTTTATGTGTGTCTGTCAGTGTGAAAAGGACTGGGAGAGCGGCCGCACAGATGCCAGGGGAACCCATACAACACAAGCAAAGAGGAGAAAATGCTCCTGTGGTCTGATCAGAGCAGCCACAGGGGAGCACAGCGAGGAGACTTAATTAAAACTCATGCGGATGGAAAACGCAGCGAAAAATGCCATTTTGTTCAGGCGGGCTGCTGGTGGCTTTGGGGTTACAGCGGATATGTGTGTCTAATCACAGCATTGGTGAGGCCTTTAGATGGGCTCACCAACCAAGTGACTAATGCAGATTGGAAAATGATCATAATTAACATGCACTGAGGCTGCCTGGTTTACAGTTCACAACACAACTCAACGGACATTCCTCTCTTTCATACTCTGCTCTTTCACTGAAGACCACCCTGATCAAAGCAAACACATGGAAAGACCTCCTCCTGGATGCTTCTGTAGTTAGCACACACCTCTATCACAACAGAGCTATGTCTCTCCTGGGCTCCTGATCCATTTTACCTTTTCATCCCGTTCTCTGCACGAGCATCCAAACGACAGCGCACCACTGCAATGGAGCCCATCTCAAACAGCTATTAAAAATAATGAGATGGCTATTTTCACCGCTTGTTACTTGAAAACAATCCATAACACACAGGGGCCGCTGGCAGAGGTAGAGGGGGAGCAAAGCAGAAGCCAACAATTGCTGAGTAGATTTACTTAATAACCTCTCGTCGTCCTTGTTCGGACTCTGGAGCCGGAGTCCTGCTGTAAGAACTGCTCAGGAGACAGAGGGCTGCTGGGTAATATAAACACCTGAGAGAAAACCAAAAGACACAGGTGACTCAGGGAGGGATATGTTTATTCTCATCTAATTCAGCTGTTTGTAATAGCTGCTACCTCAGTGCAGTGTGTGCTTGCTTCAGGGAAACATATGGTGTTTGTCATGGCTGGAGGACAAATTGTAGCATTAATGCAGTTCAATGTGACTTTTTTTTAATAAGTAAGGAAGTCATTCCTTGTTTTTCAGGATCATTACTCTATTTCACCATAGCAATGTAAGACATCACCTGAGATTTCTCCCCTCTCACCTGCAAGGTGCTGTGAAGCAAGCATCTGTCAAGGTGTGTTTGAGGCATCGCTGAGGGCAGTGTGCTTTCACACCAGGTGTGTGAACTAACAAGAGTTGTGTATATTCTCACTATTGTTGACTTCAGTAAAAGTTACCAATGAGTTTTCTATATTTAACAAAGTAATCCAGTGGAAAAATGAGCGTCTCTGAGAAAATTAAAAAACAAAAAAACAGAACAGATGGAGGACAAGATGGGATGTTACACTTCTCTTCAGAGGTGTTTCAGTGCAAACACCTTAGAGGCACATTTGTTACTCAGTGTGTAGTTAAATCAATTGTTTATCTAAACTTTCACACACCAGAGTGAGTGTGTATCACTAACACTAACAGCGCAGTGTTTTACTCATCATGAACCACAGTTTGTGTTATTTAGTTCTAACAGATAGAAAAAAGTCAGACACATTTCAGTCAGATTCAGTAGTTTGAACCAGTTTTGGATATCACCACTTCTTAATGAAACCAAACAATCCACATTCATTTTAATCTCCATATTTTTGGGGGATATTTCATGCCCTGCTCACACGTATGTTACTCCTCTTTTTTGTTCCCAGCTCTACATTGGCTTCATACTGGAGCCCATCCATGTTACACACTGCACACAGGTGCTGATCAAAAGGTTTTTCAGAGACCCACAGATTCACGAGATTTCATAACTGGATGGAAGCAGATGTAAGTGGGTATGGCACTGCGATATTTCGTCTCCCCAGAGATTTTTAAAGCAACCTTTGAAGTACACTGATTGCAGTGAGGCAGATGGTAGATACAAGGCCAAAGTCAGACCACATATAGTCCCCACTCAGGAGCTACATGGATGACCTGATGAGCGTCTGTGTCCCTGCTGGATGAGATCACTGAAGCAACTGGTAAAGCTTAAGAAGCAAGATGTTAAGAACCAGTGTGCCGGTCCAGAGGGGGATGAGCTTTACCGTTATTATATGAGGTGGACAAAAATAGAAAACATCAGCCAATTAGGGGCCTTTGCAAAGGAAGGGGTACTCAGTGAATCAATAGTGCTATGACGCACTTTTACCCATAGTGTGTGCAATTTAGCTGGGATAGGTAAAGAAGACCTGGCAGAAAATGAAAAATAATTTTTACCAGTGTTTTAAAGTTGATGTATTGAGATTTGATAAAAAATGTTATTTTTTTTAACTTAACATATCCACAAAGGGGTAGAGTCTCATCCACAAAGACTAGACTAGACTAATCTAGAATCTGACTGATTGCTGTCCCTACATGTTGGCTTGGCTGCTTCAGAAGAACAAATACAAACCAAAAGAGGGGAAGTTTCAACGCACCCCTGTTTTAATCTCTATGGCAATGTCAATGTCAGCTTTACTTATATAGTGCATTTAAAAAAAGACAGCAGCCAACCAAAGTGCTTTCCAGTGCAAAGTCAAAACAAAACAGTAAAAGCCGATACAACAATAAAACAATAAAAGCTATACAAGCAATAAAAGCTTCTCAAGTCAGGAAGAGATGACAGAAACATTTTTCTGAATTAAAACAGAGTGGCTGCTAGTTCCAGCCCTGTCCTCCTGTCAGGATAAACTAACCTTTACTGTCTGAGCTGTAATTACAAATAACCCAACTCTGCCATGTTTAGGACTCTAACTTTGAAGAATATTTTAGTGAGGCTTTAAAGGAATCCTCAAGACTAAAAGGAAAATTTTAGGTGGGTTCATTTCAGGGCACCTCTGTCCACCAGGTGGTTCACTTTGGTTTCCCAAACCGTGGTACAACCCACAAGCCCCCTCCACTTTGGGGGGCTTCCTTCACTTTACTTTTTGTTTTTCAAGACAACTGTTTACCACATATAACACAAAAAAGCAATGCCCGCTTAAACTCTTGCGTAGCACTGTTGTTTGAAAAGTGACAAGCAAACTTTGTCAGTGCAGCAACTCACAGCCCAGTGCACTGAGACGTATCTGTAACATTTGACTTTAGTGAATCCTGGTTATGTCCTGCCATCACTCATACAGAGTAATGAGCAAGCAGAGCAAACATAACCTGATTCTTCATTTTGCTGATAGACTCTCAGGTTTGAACAGATCACTGTAGTATAACTGCTGCATATGTGTTGAAATGAACACTGTCATAAACAGCTTAACCTGTGTTTAAGCCTCTAGCGCACGTTCTATCACTCTCAGCCAGGTAGCTAGGAATTAGCATTTAGAAATAACCTGATAGTCTCATTTTAAATAGGAGATTGTGATCAGGCATATATATCTAGATATGAGACTTTTTCAAGTCCACTAAGAAAGTCCTCACAGTCCCTTTAATAATTCTTTAATGGTAACACCATGTGTTGAAAAATGCTTTTTGTTCTGAAGAATCATAATGGAGAAATCACAACTGTGCACCTTGTCCCAACACAGCTGTGAAAGGAAGGAGAGGTTGAGGAAACACAGCGGAGGAAAATCCATTTGTAAAGGGACTCGGTATTAAATTGTGCAAACAGCTGTGCCTGGTCGTGCTGAACACAAAAGAAAAGACTGGCCCTGTTTTTAACAAAATGAAAGCAATTCTCTGCACATTTCCCCTGGGTTTCCATCAGGAGACACCGCTGCTCTGAACAACTTGACTTTGCGTGTGTACTTTTCCAGAGAGAGAGAGAGAAAGAGAGAGAGAGAGAGAGAGTGAGCAAGAGAGGAGGGGAGAAGGGAGAGGCTCACAACATTGACAGGCTAAAACAAAGACGAGTAAAGCCCGCTAAATGAGCACCACAGGGGATGGCAGAACTGTCCAGAGATGATAGTGACATGCTGAAATGAGACATTCTGTGAGCAGCGTACATTATGAAGCGCTCCGTGTAATGCCCTTGGTTAATAGGACTGCAGTATTGTCTGCCCCATTGCTTCTGCAACAGGTGAATTAAACATGCTTATCTGCCCCCTGCAATTTACCCAAATTGCTGTGTACACAGTTGGACTAGGGTGGCATCCGTGTGTGTCTGTGTGTCCAACCAAGCAGCACAACTGAGGATGCCCACTCACCATTAGACCCCCCCTGCTCTCTGAAGATTTAACCAGACCAGGCTGATGTCCTAACAGCTGCTCCCATCAGCACACACACACGCATTTATGTCAAATCTCCTGTAAGAATACAAACAACACAGCCTCCCATGATTTTGAAATAAGCCCAGCTACCCAGGAAACAGGCTTTTGGAGTACGCCAGGAGAAGAATGGCTGATCACAGTGACCACACCGCTGGCGCTATTATTCTACTGCCGACTCATGTCTCCGCACCACTCCACGGGGAAAATCGTGAATCCACGGCATACTTTAATGTATTTTGATGTGAGCCAAGACACGACGTTGAAAATGATAGGAACAGTGTGAAATCACAGATTAAGTGTGAGTTGGAACACCAGCAGATGAAAAGATTGAAATCCCTGCTGCCAAAAAGAACACAGGCAGAGGCGACGACAAAAGCTGCTTCATGTACCATACCAGCAGCTTTATAAGATTGATGCAACAATTTCCCTTCCTCCAGGCCATTAGTGGTGATAAATTAAGGATGAGAAAATGAGCTTTTAGGCTCTGTTGTGAAGAGTGTTGTTATGCTCCAGTATTACACAAGTACACAGTGAATGACAAATAGCTGAAGAAGTGTTGAAGTCAAGTTATCAAAGCTAAAACCTGAATCCTGAGTCTTGAGTCACAAGAGAAGAATTCAAGTCTAGTCAGATTCAAGTCCTCATTTTAAGTATGTTTTATTATAACAAGAGTTTACGCTGTTATGCACAAAACTGCTGACTGACTAAACTTGGACTGGCTGTGTGAGTGATTTAGAGAACACGCACTTGATGATAAGAAAAGACAAAAAACATTAGAAATGTCACCACATCATTGCAAACAAACAGTGACAGGGATAGTTGTGAGACTCTTTAGTAATGTTATTACAAATAACAACATTACTAAAGAGTCTGACGTCAATGGTTGTCCAAATAACCGAGGCAACATAACATTATACAAAAATTATACACATTATATTAACATTCATGCTCTTGCCAAAAATCAACAAGTATATTTTGGACGTCCACTTAAACTTTTATTTTCACTGGTGCCATGTGTTTTATTCATTTTCAATCCCCCTTCCGTCAGTCAGCTGAGCCAGCTCGCCTTTCGGCTTTTGTTTCGAGACACGTGACATTACACACCATTTGCTCAGCTCCAGGATTTCTGGTCACAGATGTTAAACATGTACATTATCTACAATCTCTCTCTCTCTTTTTACTTGGTTTTTTCTCCTTTTTTAAATGAAAAATATGTCTTCCTGAGATGACCTCTCCCTCTAGAATATGGGATATGCCAACCTAATTTTTCTTTTTCAAAGCCCACCCTCATGGGTTGAACTGCTTCTGCTCCTGCTTCCAACACGTCAGCTGCAAGGACAAAATATTGACTGGCTGCCCAACATTTCCCACCTGCTGACAGGCTCCACTGTAAAGACATTAATAATGTTTTTTTCTTCACCTGTCAACACTCATAATGTTGCGGCTGACAGGTACATCTATGCAGCGTCCATGCTAAAAACCATCAGAACAACATGAACCCGCTGAACTCACCGGCAGCTGGAAGTCAAAATATTTTCCGTAGTTGGATTCAGAAGAGAGAAATTCACTCACAGGTCAAGATGGTGAAAATTCATTGGTTCTGAATCACCTAGGTTCACTTTCAGAAATAATCACTGCAGACATCATGATATCCTCTCCATCAAATCTTCAGTTTGGTCAAATAAGTCTCTGACGGTGTGATGAACGCTTTTCATGGTAGACTGAGTCAAAACTACATTCAACACTTTACAGATGATGATATGGCAGGCATCTACTCAATATGTACCATAACTATTTTTGCAAGGTACAGTATGTAATATGTGACTAACATCCCTGAATGTGAAGTTGCAAACTGATGGGAAGCATGATTACAGGGGCATACATACAATGATAAAACAAATATTGCTAAGAAAAAAGTGCACAATGATGTCATACTTCAGCCATTCACGATCACCCTGTTTGCATCCTACCTGACATGTAAGTCGAGTCAGAATCAAGGAAAAATGTTAAATTTGAAACAAGATTGTTTCACAGACCTCACTTGTAGAGGACTGTATAATTATTAGTCCACATATCAATTTAGTCTACTTGATGCAAAAGTATGAAATAAAAATTTTGAAACTAGGAATAATTAGGCTGTGTAAAGCATCCCAAAGAGTTAAAACAAAGAAAATGCAAAAATTGAGATACAATTCCTTGAAAACAAACTTCCTGAAACACAATAAGGGACATTTACTGAGTATCAGCAAAATGTCTAGTTTCTTACTTTTTTGTATTCTTAATCGAAGCCTCAAAATGTGGAAAATGTGACTAATGTTGATAAAGAAAGTAGGTATGAAAGTGTGTGTCCCCAGATTTTACAAGCAGATCTTTCTTCTCTGGTTTCAAACTGACTCCCAATTATAACAAAGGAGAATAGGCAAAGAAATTGCCCATCCTCCTGGTTGAAAGACACAGGATTAAAAGACAAAATTGAGACATGAATTGGCTGTAGAGTGTAAAAAAGGAATCTGCCAATGGGAACAGAAATGTTTTCTTGTTCGGTTTATCGAGGAAAAAACAGACTATTTTCTTAATACAAGAAACTAAACTAGAACTTTTTCATACCCCACTGGCAGGTCTTGCCAAACAAACACAATTTAGTGTGCTTTGACACTGTGGATCTGTTGTTTTTCACAGCAGGATATCAATTTGGCTATGAGCTAACCACATTCTGTGCAGCATCTAATGATAGCACTGAGGGTTTTCCTCACGAGCATCAATGTTCAGTAAAGACCCAAATATTTAATGAGAAATATGTGAAAAAATTCAACTGCTACTGTGGTGTGATTCATGACTGAAGTAAACAGCATTTAAATCCCCCCTGGAGTCAGAATTTGTGTCAGAGAGAGGAGGAAGTGTTTAAATAGAGAGTGGGTTCAACCACCGGGGGGTACGTTTCTGTGTGTGACCGAATCACATCCTCTGCCTTCCAGAAAACAGTCACAAGCTTCTCCAGGTTCATCACACTCAAGCTCTGAGCGTCTCTACCCCAAGGAATGCTGGGAGCTCATGAGTGTGTCTTCTGATAGGAGCTGCTTTTACCCCAGTGGATATGCATGAGCAGGAATAAAATAAGACAAGTAACAGACGCCGGCCAAATCACGTGACATTGGCCTTGAGCACATTTAACTAAACACTGCAGGTAAAATTCAAAGAAATGTGTGCAGCTCACCACATTATTTTTATTTCTTGATTAAAGCGAGTAATAGTTGAGTCTTTTTAGCTGTAGTTCTGTGTTGGGGTGCATGGGACTTGGCGTATTCTGGGCCAGCATGTTGGGGGGGGGGTGTTAGCTATCAACTGGTGGGTTTGCGTAGCATCATAGCAGAGAAGAAGATGAGCCGAAAGGCAAAAATCTTAATTTACTCCTCGCATGTTCCACTTCTTCTCCCCTCTGGTCACAAGTTATAACAGTTGACCAAGAGAGTGATATCCTGAGTTTATGGAGCCAAAATGAGTCTTCCTTGCAGTTCCAGTTCAGCCTTTGGCACATTTTTGAGAAGTTTCCATATCTGGAAGGGACTTAACGTGGCAGTGCAATGTGGTTAGTTCAGTCCCACAATCTGGGTGTTATCTGATTGTCTCAGTGTGGAGGTCTGCGATGTCGCCTGCCTCAGAGGAGACCTGAGGCAGACCCAGATCAGACTGGAGGATTCACATATCTCAGCTGGCTTTGGATCACACTGCGACACTGCCAGAGGAGCAGGATATGAAGGATGAGGTGACTGTGCAGATTCAACCAGCCAGTCAGTGCAGCAGTATTGAACATTTCCTCCCATATTCAAATAACAATAACACACAGACTTTCTTTACAAACTGAAAGAAACGAGTCCAAACAACATGAACAGAGAGCACAGACCTGAGAGGATGTAAGAAGGAAAAAACAAAACAGTCAAAAATACAGAATGAGATAAAAGTGATAAAGAGAGAGGGGATCAATAAAAAGATAAAAGCATTAAAAGGATGAAGGCAATAAAATAAATAAAAGTAATGTGAATATCCAAAAGCTATATAAGTAATAAAAGAAAATGAAAACAATAAGAACGGTAAAGCAGTTTAGAAAGAAAAAAAGTGTAATAACAAAAGAAAATTGAAGTAAAAGTATCAGTCGTGCTTTATATTAGTTTGTTTTGGTTTATGAAAATGAGGAAACGTAGAGGAGGGAGGCAAAGATAATAAAAACTTTTATGTGCTCAAACAATAATCGGGTCATTTGAGAATGCTGTCTCTCATGGATTTGAGCGTTAAAGTGTTTACTTTTTACTTCTTATTATCGAGCATCATGCTATTCATGTTACTGACAAACATAAAAAGAGTATTTGATGTGAAGACCCTGTGACTGTTTTACATCCCCACAGTGAAGTGGTGGGAGGAAACAGCTTTAATGTTTACTCTGGGACACACAGCATTGACTCTTTTTTTTTAAGATTATTTTGCAGATAACAAACACTGAGACACATAAATGTGCAGAAGCAAATGTTCAAATGTCCAGACAATGTTGAGGAGATGGCACTCTGCTTCTCCATATTTTAAGTACAGATAACAAAAATAGCAGTATGAGATTTTCACACTTTGTGCAGATTTTTTAAACTGATACTGATGTATTATTTTTTGTGATAAATTGTAGTTGCTTGTTTGGGAGTAGAGATGGGTATTCAGACTTTATTGATACCAGTTCCCTCATCAATTATTGATTTCAGTTTTCAGTATTGCTCACAAAAAGTTATTGTGACATGTTTCTGCAATTAAAGTTGCAATTCTGTTTTTAAACCAGAGTTATATATCTATGTATGCTAACTGCTAGTAAATCTATGCAATTTGCCATATGCAATAGCATCAAGCTAGTGCTATTTTCTATGCATCAGTTTTGGTAAATTAGGAGGATGTATAATACGTTGAATGTACTGAATATAAATCTCTTGGGAGAGAGAATTGTACGTTTCTTTTTTGTGTTCAGTTTTACAGCTTCTTAAGATAAGAGGGGGAGGGGGAGCTGGGTCGACTGTTGTTTTCATTAGATCAGTGTTAAATGTCATTTTTCACAGCACCATCAGTTTTTCATCTATCATTTTCATCAATAGAAAAGGAAAATTATATTATAAGTAAAAACACAATTATTTAGCATGTAATATGACACAATACTGGGTCCAAACTCAGTCTCTAAGCAGCTTGTTTGGTCTATTAAGGCATCATATTACAACATCTGTGAATCCGTCTGTAACCTTCACCACCTTAACGAGACTTTCTGACCTTATAAGTCCATCACGTTAGGATCTCCTCACTGGTTCAGGACATATTTCAGGGGTGGGCTTCAAACACCAAAGTCTGCCTATAGTTCTGCTCCTTACAGGCCTCCAGAGGACGAACCAATCAGAGGGACAGGGGTTTGAGGAATGGGGAGCCTTAAAGAGACAGCAGCTGTTTTAATTGAAGAATTTCAGACAGAGACTAAATAAGGGTTTTCTGAGACACTAGTGTGAGAAAAAAATTTTCAGATGTAATTCCTATAACGATACTACAGGGGTTTCATGCCTGAGAAAGCACAACACACCTCCTTAATGATCTGTTAACCAATTAAACATGTTTCTACACATCCTCAGGGTCCTCACAGTCAGTCTGGCTTCATAATGTCAGTCTATGGACTTGAGGATCAATGATATGGACTTGACCCCAGCTCAGGTTGCTCTTTGATGTCACAGACTTGACTTGATGAGATGACTTCTTAACTGTTTACCCTTCTGTTTTTCAGAACCTGTGATCTTGTCAGTTCATGTTTTCTCTGATATGCTGTGTATTTTTTTCTAACTGAAAGCCTCAGAGATGTGAATTTCAAACATCAGCCCGTGCGAATGTGAGCAAGGCTTCTCAGCGACCATGAAATAATTAACAAATTCCTCCAACATTTCTTTCCAAATGAACTCTGCAAAAGCTTCTTTTAATTTCACACGAGAGATTTTTGCTGGATGTTTTTTCAAGTGAAGTGATTTCCTCGAAAAGTTACAGGGTTCAGCCATCACTCACATGATTACCATTTAAACTTACCTTAGGCTTTTTCATTTACTGTTGAAGATTTTCCGTCTTTGTATAGTCAGCCTTGCTGCTAACCTTACATATTTGTATGTGTCATTGATGTGTTTTTCATGAATTCAACTCTAAAACATCAAAACTTGAGCCTCACAATCAACAACTTCACTGTTTTCTCATCTTATTTTCACAACCAGGGGGTCATTTTCAACAGCAACCTTCTTAACAACAGTCAATCTGTGCCTATCACTTTATCTGTTATTGAGATTTATCTGCTGAGTCACATTTAATTAACAAGTACAGAAAAAATATCTCGTTTCAAGATATCTTAATACAAAATGACATCTGAATTGAGAATGTGCTTGTTTGCTAAATATCATGAATCAAAAGGTATTTTAATTGCATTGCTGTGATTTTTACAGAGTGTCTGTCTGCATATTGTCAAAAGTGCAACATCAATAAAATGTATTTGATTGAATTATTAACCCTTCACTCACCACTCACTTCATTTAGGAATATCACATCCTTAAGGAGCTCTATTGGATTGAGATCTGGCAACAGAGGAGGCTGTTGGAGTACAGGGACCTCATCATCATGTTGAAGAAAAGTCCAGTTTGAGATTATTTGAGCTATGTGACATGGAGCGCTATCCTGCTGGAAGTTTCCATCAGAAGATTGTTCACTGAGCTCATAAAGAGATGGACATGGTCAGCAACAATACTCAGGTAGAGTGTGGACTTTAAACCAGGCTAAACTAGTTTTAAGGGTCCACAGTGAGCCAAGAAAATCTCTCTCACACCATCAAACCAGCAGCATCAGCCTGAGGTGTTGATCCCCCTCAGTGTGGATCCATGTTTTCATGTTGTTTGCTCCAAATTCTGATCCTGCCATCTTAATCAAGAGCAGAAATACAGACTCATCAGACCAGGCAGAGTTTTTCAGTCTTTTATGGTTCAGTTTTGGTGAGCCCATGTGAATTGTAGCCTCAGTTTCCTGTTCTAAGCTGACAGGAGGGTCACCCTGTGTGGTCTTCCAGTCTGCTTCAAGGTTGGACGTGTTGTGTGTTCAGAGACGCTCTTCTGCAGACGCTGATTGTAACTAGTGGTTGTTTGAGTCCCTGTTGTCTGTCTATCATCTCCAACCAGTCTGTCCACTCTCCACTGAGCTCTGGCATCAACAAGGCATTTACCTCCAGAGAACTGCTGCTCACTGGAGAGCTCCTCTTTTGAAATCAATCTGTAAATCCTACATTTTTAATTTTGGCAGCAAATTCTGATTTAGCCTTGCAGTTTTGATTGGCTCTCTTCTACAAGTTTGTTCTCTAACCTCTTTTAATCAAGTGCATCATTCAAACTAAAATTTCCAATTCAGAGCACATATGGCCATTTATTTCTGAGGATGGGGGTCACCAGGTGTAAAAAATATTTCAGCTGAGACAGGGTTATATACAATGAGGGGGAGGGGTCTACTTTTCGGCACAAATCTTCTCTTTTCACAAAGCTCAAATTCAAGTCAGTTTCATCAATGTTGTGCTGAATCATTTAGCATCACTGTTTATCTTTGAGCAGGTTTTCCTCATGATGTTAAGTCTAGTAATGTCAGTGGATCATTTTATCAGCCTGCTGTGGGGTTCTTGACTTGGACCTGGTTGCAAACAAACTGTAGTGCCTGCTGCTGCAGCTCAGGGGCAATAGAAAAAGATGTTTACTTGTTCATGTTTATGTGTCACACTGTTATTTAAATCAGACAATGTTATGTTCTCTAACACATGTCATAACCTTGGACAGTGGTTTGCAGGCCATGTTGTATTTTGTTTTACATCGTCTTACCTGTTTCATCCCCTCCCACTGGAGTTTTGTTTTTATCTTCCAAGTGTATCTTGATGAAAACATTACTAAGTTTGGCATGTGACCACATCAGTAAAGAGCTGCCCATTCAGGCGACCCAGGGTTCACAGTTTTCTCCCACCCTCACATTTTCAACTTGTTTTTATTTGCCTACTAAAGTGTCATTTATATTTTATCATATTTTGTCATCATGTCTGACTTTTTACCAAGCTTTCATGTGTGAAAAAGTTTCATTGGCAAATATTTTTTCATCATAGTCGTCAAGGTAGTAAACACCAAAACCAGCTAGAGATGGTTGGAAATCCCAGCAGATCAGCAATTTCTGTAATACTGTGTATGTTTTCTGCATTGGAATTTTGGCAGCTTCAAACAGCTTGAATTAGACCAGAATGGCCTTTTGATATTGTAAAATTTTCATTCAAACAGATGTTAGTTCAGACAGAGGAAGCACAGGACTCCTCTCAGAGAGAACAGCTGCTCAGCTCCCAAAAAGCTGCAATGTGCGCCGACGAGCGTCATCGTTTTGGCAACACTCTGCTTGATACACTGCTTCTTTTTGGACTGCTACCCCCAACATACTTCAAAGATCTGACAGAAGTGGTATTTTGCCAACTGTTACGGGAAGCAGGAGAGTCATGGCCGGCTCATGGGTAGACAGAGAAGAAGTGTCTTGAACAGCTGGTAAAAGATTTATCTGACAATGCAGAATTTTCTTTTTAAAACTTTTTTGAGTAATAAAAATAACACCTTTTTTACATGCAAGGACACTTTTTAGGGCTACCACTGT